>OMKZ01021737.1:0-39354 GCA_900302535.1 Neoniphon sammara | reverse complement strand
CTTCTCCACAGCGTAGAAGGGCTTGCCACGCAGCTTGGTGCTGCAGGTCATGCAGACAAAGCAGTCAACGTGGAAGACCTGGTCCATGGCGGTGCAGCCGGTGCCTTCACCCACTACATTCTCGCCACAGCTGGCGCAGCGCCCTGGGGAGGGGAGGAAGAGGTGATGGTGAACCCAGCTTTTCACTGTCCACAAATCTTCATGGTCATATTGAATAAATCAGTAAACCAATAATTAAATTTTACAAGCACAGCAGTGACTGAGTCTACTGGCTCAACACAGAGTCAAGAGACTCCTCGAAACAACTATTACACCACTAATTTAGTTGTTAACGTGTTTTGGTAAAGAGTACAAGGTACACTATTTCCATGCAGTGCCAGATGCTCAGTGATGATAAACTGCTCACCCTGATGAATGCATCTTATAGCAAAGTGAGTTTTGGCACTGCAGCAAAAATACACCAAAGATGCTCAGAATCCTTCCAGTTCAAAACTAACAAGCCTCCACAAACAGATGCATATTTCTAACTCAATCTCCCTTTTCAGTTTTAACAAAAATATTCATCACAAGAAGACAGATCTGATCTATAATCAGCAATCATGAAATAAACCATTTTACCTATGCCAGGCATAAAGAACACTTCTAGTTCTGAGCTGATGGCATTTTAAAGAAAATCTTTCTATTCAGACTTTTGAGTCTAGCCCTTTAGATAAAAAATTGAGTAAAAAAAATAGATAAGCTTTCCCCATTTTTATTGTCACGAAAAAAAAGTGTGACTATATATCTGTCACTAACATTGTTGACTATGATGAGCCATGTGATCACCTTGGTGATATCTGAGTCAGTTGCAGTTAAAGGCTACTTTTCCAAATGTTAGAGCTGCCTAATCCTCATTTCTATTTCAAACAGTGGATAAGAGTGGATTAAATACTATAATTATGCCACATTAAAGAAACTATATACATCACAAAAGTGTGACATGGACGACATCTATTTCAAAAAGTCAGGCTTTTAATGATAAAAAGAAAACTTTAGAAGTACAACTCAGTCTTTGTAATAGGGGCATAAGTGAACTGATATTGCGCCAGAAAGAGCCTGATTGCATATTGCGGGACATGGCATTTGGATATCTTTAATTGAGTTGGAGATATCTTTAATTGAGTTTAAGATGTCCTCAACTCAATGCAAGTTATCTTCAACCCAATTAATAACACTGTCAATTTAATTAGTGGTATCTTACAATAATACGGTTTAAAACGATATCTGAGAATGTTTTATTTTTTACACATCTGAAGACAGATGCAATCTTGCAAAGAAAGTATGATATATTTAATTAATTTAAGTTCAGTTCTATGGATCATTTTTGTTCTTTTTCATTTTTTGCTTCATCTAAGGCTGATTTGGTGATGATTGACACTCTGTATGTTCTGAATAGAGCAGTTCAAGCGTGTTACAGACAGAGGCGAGACACTAACCAGGGGAGATACAGTATCTGATGCTTGCATTTCCACAGTTCCACTTGCTGTTTTCATATCAAAATTCAAACAGAGTGTAAAGCTGAATCTGTCTCAGGTATCAGCAGAAGTTTGGGAAGTTATATGTTGTTGAGATCAAATATCTGCTCGACTTCAAGGCTTGTTAATGGTATTCTAATCTCTGACAACTCCCATTATCTTACCACCAGCCTCGTTGTACACTGAGAGAAAGTTGCTTTAAGAATGACTGCATCCACAACTCAGCCAATTACATTTCAAACTCCATATTTCTGGTATTTGTGACTTGGTTGATGGTAAAGTGTAATCACGGGAGTCATTGTTCATTCACTGGGGGCAAGTTAACAAACAAAGGGCTGACATATTGCTTTTCAAGACATTCATTTGTAACTTTGCAGTATTCCTATCACAGCAATACACTGTACATTAATTTAGCAATTGCTGCCATCCAAGGTGACTCATAGTGCAGACAAGTTTACACAAAACCTGCTATCCAGTTTCATCTGTTCCCACAGCTTTATCCACACCTCAATTATGGCTGTGTTACCTACTGTACAGGGAGGCAGATTAAACAAACTAGTGAAGGCACGTCTCAGGGGGACATGTGGGTGTCAGTGGAATCACAAGCAGGGTAATCACTTCAGAGAGCCAGAGGGAAAGAGAGAGAGAGAGAGAGAGAGAGAGAGAGAGCATGCCGAGCCTGTTAGTGGCTTCAGATCACAGGCCATCTTCAGTGAGTGGATGAGAATGCCAAACATGTCCCACAGGGCTCCCACTTTAAATAGCGAGAAGGAAACCTCTCGGAAATCCTTTTCCTTTTGGCGGTCTGTGATCGCAAGGGCCCTCAGGAGCTATTTGTGCGCAACAGTGTGTACACACAGTAATATCCTAACACACACACATATACACACTCACACTGGCACACACACAATGAAAAAAACAGGCTCTCTTCGCGCCAGACATGCCACACATGTCGACAAGTAGTGTATACACAAACACAGACATATGTATCACATATGCACACCCACAGACATGTCATGCCATGCAGCCTGCACACATGGTCATGATTGCGCAACAAGTCAAAACAAACAGAATCAGACCTGTGGCTGTCATCAGCTGTCCTTGAAATGCATGCATATTGCCTCTAAATAGGATATTTTTTAAAATGCAAATTCCCATAATAATTGCAGGGGTTTGCAATTTTGTCCAATCCTTGCAATATTTCCACATAAAATGGTCAAATCGGAGGAATATGTATATGTGTGCTTGCCTAGACAGAAAGAGAGGGACAGGGAAGAGATGCAGATGTGTGGAAGAGAGAGAGATAGGTGGCAAATTTTATTTTATTTTTTCCTTTTTCCTTTTTATTGGGAGAGATTAATGGTAGAATTTGTGGTTAATGACAACAATCACAATATTTGCTGCAGACTTGCAATTTCCAATCCTTCCTGCAATTTGGACACAAAATTTGACAGAAAAACACTGTAAACTGCATCACAGTTTTGCATCATAAAAAAGCCCTGCCAAATCCCGGTGGGACTGATTATTATGTAAGCATGGCAAAAAAAGCATCGTACATATTTGAGGAAAAATTAAGATTCATGAATAAAAACAAGATGAATGATAAAATTATTATAAATTGTTTTCTAGTATATACTATTAAACAATTAGTTTAATAGCACATGTCTGCCTATGATGTGGTAAGGTGTGGGATGTAAAAATGCTTCCACAAAATTTAAAACCAAACCCAGGCTTGTTTGAGAGGCTGTAACTTTTTGTTTTTTCGAAGTCATAATACTGTACATGATAACAGAGATGAGCGCAGTGCCTTTTACAATGCTTCACATCAATAATTTCACGCAACGGAATTGGAAGTAAGCATTTTCAATTTTGAGACACCACATCAATGGACTCGTGAATAATACAGGACAGCAATTGAAGCAACATCATATTTACCCCTGTGGAAATGATCCCAAATACTTTCTAACTATTTCAACTGGGCATAAAGGAATCATGAAAGGCCCTGCTGTTCCCCAGCGTCCCTTTGCGCAGGGAATGGAACCAGAGTCTTAATATCAAAACTTCAAATAGTTCCTGTATAACCAATGCAATGGTGACGGGGCGGGAGGGGGAGTTCATTTACACTTTACACACTTTCTTTCCTTTTATTCTTCAACCCTCAGAAGTGTCTCTTCTCTGTTACATCGAAAGTCAAAAAGGAGGACTGAAGAGAAAATCTTTTTTTCTTTTCTTTCTTTCTTTTTTTTTTTTAAAGAAGCACATTCCCTGTGAGCTATGGAGGCTTAGAATGGTTAGACTATTTAATTGGATAAAAGGAAAAGATTAAAGAGGCCCTGACTCTGTTCCATAAATAATTGATTTCTAATGTATTTGTAGTGGCAGTGAGACGCTGTTGTTTGGGAATGGGGGATGTTGAGTGGCAGAACGCTTCAGATTTCCCTCAGTCTTTGCCTTCTTTGTTTTTTCACGCCGTGATATTGAAGCAGCATGAAAGGCAGAGAGGGAGCACACTTGCGGCTCAATTTGATCTTACATCGTCGGAAATCAAAGATCGTGCATGTAAAGAAGGATCGCAAGGAACTTTTTTGTGGGAGACCAAACTTTTCACACTGTGTTACTAAAGAACACAATTCTGCTGGTGCAACCCTTGCAAACCCCAAAGGCAAAGCCAACAACTGTAGCTCGTATCCAAAACTAATAAAAGAACCACAAAATCCATTTTGGGACTTCAACTAAAGTTTTCTGCCTGGATTAAAATATCTGATAGGTGTGATGGTACAAACACAAAACAAATTTGAGTAGTGCATATGTTGTTTTTGAGTATCAACTACTCAACAATGTGAAAAGGAATTAAAAAAAAAACATAACAAATTTGGCTCTAACAAATTATCTTGCTCTGCTTCACAAGTGTATTACTAGGCACTATTTTCAAATAAGCATTTTTCACCCCCTAACGAAAAACAAAATACAACATTAATTTACTGTGACAAGTTTTTAAAGGCAGACCAAATAAAGGTACAAAGTTGTGATAACTTGTTTACACTTAATTATAGACAAACAATAGGTCACTGAGTGTTTAACAGCAGAGAATAAGTCTATCTGAACACATTAGGGGTGTAACTGCCTGCTACTGAATTGCTAGAAGCCACAATTTGTGCACTGTTTCATCTCTTTCCCTTCTAGGTTAATCTACTATATTGCTTGAGATTGCCCTCCATGCAGCCTGACAATGCTCTGGCCTTCAGTTGCCTTGGGATGACAGGGGAAATTGCTGTCATCGCTGCATTTCAATCTCTGAATGCCTCTTTCCTAACCCCTTCTACCCCTCCCTTAATCTCATTCCCAATGTCAGCAAATAGCGATCTGCAGAACTGCTGTGGCAATGGTGGAGGATGGAGGATAGGCAACCCTATGCCACTAAGCATTACTGCTCAGCCTGTCAGGGCCTGAGGCAGCAAAGCGAGGGGGACTGAGTGTAGGTTACATGTTTTAGAAGCAGGTTGGCAGGAGCGACATGGATGGGTGCCAGGGAGAGAGCGGGGCCAGAAAATAGGGTGGAAGGGAGAGAAAAGGGAGGGAAAAGGTGAGTGTGTGTGGAGAATGTGTGGGCATTGTGTGTATGTGTATGCATGTGTTCAAACATGTATGTGTGCGCTGCCCGTTGTTTATCTGTGCGCATGTGTGCACATACGCATGTTTGTGAGCGCGGCCGCTTTTGCGTGCATGAGCATGCGGATGTCTACTCATTCCTGAGGTCAAACGCTCACTCACAAATGAAATCTAGCAACGTGAGTGCCCGGAAGCCTCAGCTGGGCTCGCACGGCAGCTGATCTTGCAAGCCTCAGTGGAGCTGTCTCAACGAGGCAGGATAGCAAGCGCCAAGCCTGGCGGGGGAGGATGGGGGGAGGGGTCACCTCACGTGAACCACTGCCAAAAAGCAGGCTGCTGTCGCCGGGAAAAGAAGCCCCATGCTGGCACACTACATTCAGCTGAGAAACTAGAAAGCAGCATTGCGAGGTCAGCTGCAGTGCTGGGACAAGATAATTATAAAATAAACTGGGAAGGAGGCCCCATATACGATGTTGAGAAACTGCTTCATGCTGTGGGAAACTAGATTCCCTGCCCAAAATAGTAACAAATATAATTAAGTATTGAACACACTATTAATGCTGACCCATGTGACCAATTACATGCAGGATGATGACATGGCAGAAAATCTGCTATGGTCTCATTCATAAAACCACAGACTTATAGACAATGTTTAGCAACTGAAAATTAACACAGAAGAGCAGGAGGAAAAAGAGATTTTGTAGAATTTGGTCAATCTTATACCCACAATATAGAGGATTAATCATCAGTGCAATTATCCATGCATATTTTTGAAGAAGGGCTTCAGAAAATCTGAAATTGTAGTACTAGGTAGTAAAAAAATTCCTCTCATACTGACACCACACTGAAGTCCTTCTTAAAAATATTCAGCACCTTATTTTCATACTTGGCAGCTATGATGGACCCTTCATGGGTATGCTGTGTTATAATCCCGACTTTGCGGTCATATAGTGTAATCCACTGTAGGTGGTAGGGTGATTCATGGGATTTAGACTAGTTGCCATGTCACCAGACTGGCTTCATATGATGCCTTGCTGCCCCTGGCTGGCAGTGACCTCCTTCCAGCAGCATTATGCTCCTCTGTCTCACAGTGATGGCTGCCAGATACATACACACACAGATCACAGCACAGGACAGCACAGCACAGTGCAACAAAGAGCCCACACTTTGTTATTGTGATAAGAGGGAAATCCTGAGGGAGAAAACAAGGTCTCAAGGCTAAAGGGCCAGTGAAGAGAGACGCTGTCCAATCCTACTGTGTCTGTTAATTTAATCTGAGGCAGGTTACTATTGAAGTGAACTATGGTCTTGTAGGTAGAGTCAAAGACCTAATCCAAGTGTTATGATTCAGAAAAACTGTAGAATTACGATTACCCTAACGTGTGTCATTTTATAGACAAAATTACAGTACTGTGACAACATACCAAATCTTGATGATATGAAAGTCAGTTTGCTCCTCATACAAGCCCATGACTTTAGGAGCCATGTTCATGTTAAGTCATGCAGGAAGTGGAAACAGAGAGACTAGGGGAGCGGGTGGATGTGGGGTTGGGGTCTTTCAAGGCAGAAAAAATCTTTTACTCTGACACGCATCCTATTTGTTATGACATATAGGCACATCTAAAAGCAAACTCCTAAGAGGTTGCTGTGGGCTACCTGAGTAATATGCAAATGAATTCAACTGGAGTATCTTAGACAATGCACAAAGCTGTCTAAACTGAAACCCTATTAATACATTAAGTTGCGAGGCTTTTATTGTCTTTTAAAGAAACAGAAGCATCTCCACAAGTGCACTGCGCGCTGAATGAACCTCAACTTTTTCTGACCCAATTACCTTGGCTGATCCGTTCTGACTCCTCTGGCCTGTACCGTCACTGAAGCTACACAGCCATTTGTAACTCTTCCAAGATTCTTCATGAACATTTCATGTGAGGTGTCTTATAAATTATGAGAGCTCTTCCAGCTGACATTATGAGGAAAAATGGCAAAGCCTCCCTTTTCTTCTCAAGCTCTTATCATAAAACAAAGGCTCGCTCAAAACAGGAGGAAAGGCTTTCCCGACAGCTCAGAGTTCTGCATGAAGTACGCGCCTATGAATCCCTCTACTAATTTCCAATGACTATCTCTCTACCATCAGATAATAACATTACAAAAACATTTATGCCACTCCTCAAAAATCTCTCTGGAAAATCATTCTGTATAAATATTGATTGGATATTAAATTTTCACGTCTTTCTTAATTCTATACAGTATAATACTGAAACTCTGGGATGACATGAAGGAATTCACAACTTGTCATTTTGGTATTAAGAAAAAAACAGGAAAAAAGGGAAATAAGATTCTCCGCGGCAGAATGCACTACACTGCATAAGTATCATCATCACTAATTGTAAATAATGCAAAGCATCTCATCCTTTCAATTATTCAGCTTTATGTCCTGGTTTTGGTTGACAGAAATGTAGTGATGACAAAATATTGTAAGTTCCTCTGATGCACAAATGCCAAGGCATCTGCACTGCAAGCTGAGTAGCTGTGTCTTATTAGATTTCCACAAACACAGTACACCTACGCACAACCTAAGTGGATTAAATATGACGGATGATGACATTTGTAGAAAAGGCTCTTTCAGATTCCTCAAATCTAATCTGGAACTCTAAATCAGGACTAATCAGTTGCTTTTCAAAGAAGCTTCAATCAGAGGAAGAATTTCTGGCTTACAAACTGGGTTTCTCTCAAGAAAAGCCTCTCTTGTAGTGCATCATTTTCAGGTTTTTACAGTTTGAGACACTTTTGCATTTAAGAGCGGGGTGCCGGATTGCTTATGTCTATTTCGCCACAGAAAGTTTCATCAAAGACCTGGCCAGTGTAACTGCTGCTTTTGTACAAATTGCACTGGAGTTGTTGTAAAACATGAATGGCACCGTGTTGAGGCTAATGGAAGCTTTTCTTCTGACATCACAGAGCCAGAGTCTAACATTAATTCAATTCAATTAACCCCCTCTGGACCAATGAAAACTTACAATAGCAGTTTGAGATTAGAAGCTCATCAAAGACATTAGTGACACCAATAAAACTTTGTTACAGGAAGACAATGATCCAGTCCAGTAGCGAGCCAGAGATCGCAGCCCCACTTTGATTAATCTAGTTAATTACTAGCCTTAGGGTTTTGACAAGTGCTAGCCCTCTTCCCCCTCATACCCCAACAAAAAAGCAGAGGCTTGTACGCCATCAGATTCATTGTAATTACAAAATTCTCTTGCTCTGGGACTGGTTCTCCCATAGCCCTGCATATACAGTAAAGTATAGAGCATCCCTGACTGAAGCAATTTCTAACAGTTCTGTGGTGACTATATGTACATTATTCAGCGGGGAGATAGGGGGCTCTGTGGGTTTGCAAAGAAGCTTGTGCTTGTGCTTGAACTTTCTCATAATGAGTCCCTCCAGTCACCTCAGACTTTCACTCCTGCCCTTATCCTCTTTCCATCTCTCAGTTAATTCAGCTGTCGCCTTGTTTAACCACAAGATGACCCTTCTACCTCGCCACCCCCCTCGCTCCCATAACAGCCAGCCGCTGTCAGCTGGGGAGGCACACGTTATCCCTAACTTGTTCTGGCTACCTCAGCTCACATATGACCCATTTATCAACTCTCATGTCCTTGTTTTACCAGCCCTGAGCCAGTGAGCCTTATAGTTGGCAAACAGAAGTAAACAACTGCATGCATGGTATAGCAGGACACAGAGAGCATGCCAGGTCTGCACCGCATACACATTCAAGCTAAAAATTAGGCCAACAAGACTTTGAGGGCCATTCCTCTGCAAAATGACCACACTCTGCTTAAGCCAGCAGATCCATTTGACCTATGTCTAATGTGAACCAATTACATCAGCGCACACCAACGTGAAGCCAAATATCTTGTACTATCAGTTAAATAAATCTCTCTATAACTATAATACACCCACACATGCTATCGTGGCTTGGTGTGTGATTATGGTGTGATATAGAGCCTGTTTGAAAGTCTCATTGAATATATTGAGTGGGGTATCTAATGGGCATAGGAACAAACTCCAGGGGCACAGGGGATTAAAGGCTAGAGAGAAGAGCAGCAGAGGGATGGCGTTCTCTGGGAACAGAGGATAGCAAGTATCTGGGGTGAAAGAGCTATGAAACATGAAAGCGCAGAATACTTGTCTTATGAATCCTATTTTGTAAAACAGATTTTAAATTGGCATTTTGTTTAGTCCTGGTGGTTCTAATTTTATTTCAAATGAGAACAAAATTAAATGTCAGGTGTTTGATAAATGAGAAAGAAATAGTGCAAAAACACCAAATAAAAAGAGATGTTTTGTCTCAATCACAACGTTTCGTCTGTCCAAGGTCTTCAGCTCTTACTCTCATTACAGCCTGAGGAAGAGTCGTGCCTTATCCTTTGATCACACTGATATAGTCTTGGCACTGCACCTTGAGGACCGCATCTCGGGCTGGCAGACGTGCTGCCCTGTCTGCACCACTTCCTCTAACCACGGAAATCACGGCTAACAAAGACCAAGACATGCCTGTATCATGCGCATCATCACTGTGGTAAGCAGTGTGAGAAAGGTGTGATCTTCAAATATTTTCTGAATATCCTCCCAAAGCCGATGTTCCTGTGACACAAAACTAATTTAGTGGGTCACTGGATGGGCTAATCTAGTGAAATTTATGCCAGTTTTATGCTATTAACCCACTATCCCACATTGTTTTATTCAGCCTTCATTCCCATCACAGGGCGTGGCAAGATTCTAGCAACATAAAATCTTTGGGTACCAATTTCTCAAGAGGAATTTAGGAACCCATTTGTTTCTTTCAACAAACTACATTTGGGTCCCAGCCCCTTCACTGCACAAAATGTTGCTGTAAAAAGTGACGGAGTGAAGGCTTCTAATGAGATCTAATGTTTACAGAGCTGCTTTTATGGACGCTTGTCTGTGTGTGTGCGTGTGTGTCTGTGTGTTTACCAGGCAGTGTGTCTGCACAGCTTTTCCCAGCGTCAGTGTTATATATGGATCAAACTATGAGTCATAGGCTAATTTTAGCCACTTGGGCTACTCTCACCTATGAATACTGTGGTGTGAAGTAGCTGTTGGCATGCTATTCGGTTTAAAAAAAGATGCCTAATGCACAATGCACATGAAGATTGTGTTCATTTGGCTTTATGTCGTTTGGTCCTCCTGATCCACTCCACAGTCAAATGCACACTTAGTGTTTGACCTGCCTGTATCTATTTGAGAAAAGGAGGTGTTTATATTTGGACAATGGAAGAGGAGGGTGCCATTTAAATCCATCTGGTTCATTATTCTACAATGTGTTTATTGCTGTTGCTCAGGTACTCAGTGTGGTGGGCAGGAAAGCTCTTAAGGTTAAAAAGACTGAAAGCCCTAACCCAAATTAAAAAATCAACTTTGGTTATGCCCTTTTCATTGTGTTAAAGATTTTTTTCTCTCTCAAATAAACTGACTGAGCTCCATTATGTGATACTTGAATGGTTTGTATTTTGAAGCTCAAAAATAGTTTGCATTTGTATGGTTTCAAATATAGGACCAAAATGGACTTGTATTGTAAATTACAATGGTATTTGAGAGTTGCAAATAGATAACATGCCATGTGTATAGGGACAGGACGTTTATATCATATCAGTTTAATTCTCTTGGATAACATATCACACTTGCATTGCGAGCATTAATATAGCAGATGTGCCCAACTAGCTCTGCATTACCTTCGTATACACTAAATCTTTATAATATGCTCAAAAAATAGGATTAGGGCTTTAACTGATATGGGACATTATGTGTTTCAGTTTCTGCGGCTTAATGTATTGGTTTAGATTATAGTGGAGCAAACATACTGTGAGCTGCTGGTGTAGTGCTACTCAAGTACTGCCAGTCTCTGTGAATGAAATGAGCTCCTTGTCTTTCTTACCAAAATATTCCTCAGATGGAGGGTTGTCCATATCATACAGCATCTTTTTCGTCAGACGCTCCAGCTCATCCTCAGGGTGGGCCACTGGGTTGCTGGGAGCACCGCCCTGGAAAACAGAAAAGGGATGTAGTTGTCATTCACAAAGCCTACCGAGGTAATGAGGACCAGTCCAGCAGTTCCCTACGTTCATTATCACCCCACTGACGAACCTCAGAGCCGGCCAGCTCTTTCCACCATGTCTTTGGGTTTGTGCAGATCAATAGCTATGCTACAACTCCTTCTTAATACGAGGAGAGCTCAAGCTGAAAACCTCGAGAAATTATTACTTAACAAAAAATGTCCAAATTCAACCCACAGAGCCATGAAAACCTGACATAAGTAAATTAGGGTGAAGTGCCGTCTCAAGGTCAAACAAAATGCTATCTCTTTAATTAATATGCAACTGATGGTCTTCAGTCTTTCTTTTCCCGCTGAGATATCTGACCCTGGCTCTGGCCCCAGTGGTGTGCAACCCAGAAGGCCATGCTGCATATCCTTCTGTGCAATACAACTATGTGGAGAAACTATCGTGACCCTGACTAATCCTTGCATTTGGAATATAATGATAACAGATGGAAGGTAAAGAGGAGGGAAAACGTTAGAAGAAAGCTTTCCCAGGTACTTTTTGAGTCTTTTTATATCTGGGAGATGGGTCAGGAGATAGTTATTTAGTTATACTATGAGCACAAAGGAACTTTGGGTGTGAGCTGTGTTGGGGTCTAATCCATGAGAGATTTTAGAAGGATGACATAACTCTCTGAAGATGCCACTTCCTTCCTTTCCTTGTGAGCCTGCCCTCTCTCTTATCATGCAATCTCTGACATCTGCCTGCTGTGTGTCTGTATGGGGCTGACGTGTTGTGTCTGACATTTTCTGCCAATCATCTGCACAACCGAAGAATGCAGCTACCCTCCCCCATCCTGGCTCAGAGCACAATCCTGTCACAGGTGTGTGTCCTTTGCAGACACCCTCCAAGCCTGAACTTAACTCAGCCGTGCCGCATGGCAGAGCTTTTTCAGTATTGGTGACACTCAGCTGACCTATATCTGTGGCTGGCTGGATTACTACACAAGATTTGATTTTCAATATTGTTATACAGACCAAGATCTGAGCTGACCTTTGAGAGGTTCCTAATTGTGACATTGGGGAGCTGGGTGAATGCGAGTGACAAGTCTGGTTTTGTACTAATTTATCCATGGCTTATGATGTCACATTAAGAAATGAGATTTGTCAATAGCAGATTGATTGAATAGCTCTGTAGAGCAGAAAAAATGTTTTCATTATTTAGAGTGAAAGACAGTAATGACAAATGCTGTCAGACATCTCCTGTTATTATTGACTGCTAGATTCGTATATGATTATATTACTTGCTAAGTGTCAATCAAGGATGCAACAATATAGTCAACTATGTAGTATCTGATTACTTGATTCCAAGTTTTTCCTTGATATTTTATACCCACAACACATAGCATGTGAAAATTTAGATTTGGTGTGAATAGCATCACAGCAAAACATGTAATAGTCTCCTCAGTTTATTTCTGGAAGCAGTGAGAAATGCTGAGCTGTGCTTACTGTCCACAGTGCATCAAGACACGTCGAAAACTTTATGACGCTTGACTTTTGCTCAGCATGGCCTGGCTCAGAATGCAGCCGGCTGATAATGGAGGCCCAAACAGTAGGCCTCATTAACTGGGGGATCGACACATTGAACGTGCAAATCTTTCTGCCATGCCAGAGCGCTCTCTGGAGAGCAGCTGGGCTGGGACTCTAGGATTTCTTGGCACCCTGAACCTCAGCCACTGAACCATAATAGTGGGATCACATCATGGAGGATTATAAAGAAATGAAAGGAACACTCCTCAGTGGTTAGATATTCCCCCTTTGTCACCTCAAATTACATTACTTCTTTTTAAAATATTACACAATGGTCAAATCAAGTATACCTGGAGAGGGATTGAATTCTAATACAACAAGCTAGGGTTGCACAAAAGAATGGATAATTTTGAAAAGTCTTTAAAATATTCAAACACCTCAAAGAAATGCTCTCCTTGTCAACATTCTACTCATTATGCCGGTGTTGTTAGTTTGAGACAGTGAAGAGGACGATTTAACACTGTTAATCTTAGCTCCACATCAAAAGCACATTGGAGAGGGAACGAAATGCTGCTATTACCAGAAACAGGCTTTTGAGTTTAAGCTTCATTTATACCTTATCCACTCTTTGACACCCCGCAGCAATGCACTGCCAGAGAGTTTAAAGCACCTTGTTAGGGAGTCTTTTGTGACAGCACAGAATAATTTTTCACATGAATAAAAGAGAGAAATTGCTTCCCTGCATGCTTTATGATTGCTTCGCAGTTTCTGTTCAGGTTTTCAGAGGCAACAATGGAACTATACAGCAGCTATACGTGCTGGAGACATGATTTTTCAGTTATGTCTGGCTCAATTCAATAAATTGTTTTCCTACACCTTGGGGACACTCTGTAGCTTTTTCATTGAAGTTAGTGCTAAATTCAGTGGTGACTGGGTTAACAGCTGTACAAATTTTTCCACTGCTTTCCCAGTATGCCGAGGCTTATAGTTTCAGGTCATCGGCCATCTGCTCAGTGGCAAAAAGCCTATCAGTTGTAATACCCCCCCAAAGACGTCCTGATGGACCATCAAAAGCTACTGGGTTTGTCAAATGATTTTCAGAGCACTGAAAATTTTGGAATGCTAAACAAAACAGGAATAACACCTTCAGTGTAAGTGACCACTGTTTCATGCTGCCTGATCCAGCATGACAAAGAGAGGTGAGCAGGCAGAGCGCGGTCTGGTAGCTGATCACTGCCCCACTGCCACATCACTGAATAAAGCTGTACGCACCACCCACTGTGGAATTGGCATTGTGTCAGAACTGATTAGGTGAAGAGTGGAGGAGGGCTTGTGGAGGGGGGCTCGGTATGCGCTCTCACCTGATGCCCTGACAGCACCGTGTCCTGCAAAGAACCCAACCTCGGGCTCTGTCTTTCCTGTTTCGGCTGCAGTGATAGAGAGCGAAAAGGAAAGACAACTGTTTTCAGAGCATAAGATCCACCCTTTGTTGCTGCAACAAAGGGATGCACTGAGAACAGGAAGCAAGAAATATTTACATATTGTCACCTACTATATTACCAAGACAGTGAAACTTACAAGCTAGTGGGGTAAAACATGGTACGGCAAGGCATGGGTCAACTTTGCTTGACACAATGCAGCAGAGACTAGCTGAAGTTCTACATAAATGTGAAACGGGCTCAAAAGATCTACTCTTCTCTACATCCACAGATACTGACATGCATCATAACAAGAAATCATCCAGTAAACATGTTTTCTCTTATTTCGGCATCACTTCACATGCACATTAACTTTTGAGGAATAATGAGCTGTATCCCTAAGTTTAGGTCGAGAGTTTCTCACACGCTCTGAAACGAACGTGATTGCGTTTGACGGTGAGGATGAGCGCCGCTGCATAAACAGTACAAGCCACTGAGCTGAAATGAAAAGCTAGAGGGAAAATGTGCAAAAACTGCAGAGAGAATACAATGAGGGAGAGCTACTAAACAATACTAATCTGTGTCTACAAACCGAAATTCATCCATCAGCTGTGTATTGCATCTGTTTCACTTCCTGTGCATGCAATGTCGCACCTTCAACCAAAGCGATTGTTTTTTTTTTTTTTTTTTGGTACAGTAGCTTAACATTTCCTGCATGATCAGCACAAGCTGAAGAAAGAGATAATCACTCACAGACATATTTATCCACAGATTAAATGATGATGGACTTTAAAATACAAATGCTCTTTAGTGTCAATGGAGCTGCAGCTTTAACACAGGCTTTTAAAAGAGAGCTTTACTCAGCTCACAATCTGACATCCTGGCTTTTTGTCTACCTAAATCACAATGGTATTATTTGAAAGGGACATAGAGCCCTTGTGGGGGGAAATGGCTTATTAAAATAATACTAATAATAATAACAATAGCTGCAAATGGACCATTCCCTTTGTTTGGTAGGATTGTAATTTTATTGGATTGGGATATCTAAAAAAAGCATTTGTTGTCACAACACTAAACGAGTGATTATAGCAGCTTAGGCGACTCAGTTTTACCAAAACAATGAATGGATTGCTGGATCAGTCACACAATCCTTTCAGTGAGTTAGTGTGTGCTTGCGTGTGTGTGTCCGTGGGTGGGTGTTTTAAGGAGAGGGGGGGTTATGTCGTGTGTCTAGAATTTAACAAATGGGTTAAAGAGTTAAAGATGCTTTTGAAATCTGTGTATTAAGAGACATCAGTTTATACTGGATGACTTTATTTTATTCCATACCATACAGACACAATTTTCCATCTACCCTCCTCGACCCTGACAACACGAGACACAAGATTGTTTCACAGTGAATAAGCCGAGCGTTTCAACAGAGAAAAGTCCAAGAGTTAGACCCCTGCAGTACTATTAGCAGCCCTGTTTGATGATCAGACACCAATATAACCAATATAAGGACATGTGCAAGAAAACGGGTGGTATTCCACTGCCTGTACTACAACAACAAAGAGGCTTGCCTGGGGAAAAAAAATTTAAAACCCCTTTATGGTAAGTTTGATATGCCGTTTTCATGGTAGGCTGCACACTCACCTTTTCTAACTTGTTCACCTCCCTCTTGGTGAACCCAGTGCCTCCTGTTTTTGGTGACTGGCCTCCTCACTCATACAGTTCATATCATGGTGGCTGCTATTCTTAAAATAAGACCATTTTCTAGTGATTGAACAAACCTACAAATGCCAAATTCTTATATCTGTGGATTACCTGTCCATTCCTGTGTAGAGAGACAGAAAAGAGCCAAAAAGTTTTTTTTTCGTGTGTGAGAGCTGACAATTGACTTGAATGGGAAAGGAAAGTGCTAGTTATGTTACACTGCACATAAGAAGTACTCAGCTACAGTACTTTGAGGAAAACAGGCAACAGACATATTAACATGACTGTGGCATAAGTTACAATATGTAAAGGCACTGGTTATTTAATTACAAATATGACAACTATGACCCATTACACAATTACTGATGTTGAAAATTGCAGGCGACACTAAAACAAATGGGAAAAACAATTTTGATTATGAGATTATTGATACAGCATATGTATTATTTTGCAAAACTCTGATGTATGGTTAACTATGGTAGATACTAATAATAACACTATACATTAAAACTGCATTTAATTTCATATCCTACATATTTTGGAGGCAAAGAAATAGCAAAGTGACTGAATGAATCACCTGTTAGTGGGCTAACATAATTCAGTTGAATAATTTACTGATCGTGATGTTAAACAGGTAATAAGCAATCTGTAATGCACTGCACTTTGAGAGGAACTATCACAACAGAGCAAATTAAGCTCAAGGCCACCTTCTGAGGAAGCAAAGATAAAGTATACATTCTCTACAAACAAAATAGGTCATGCTGTTTCAGCTCCAATTAAATGCTGAGAAAAAATAACAGTGAACTGTGGAGCAGCTGTGTACAAAGCAGCAAATGATAATTAAAAATTAAGCAATTCCATAATTGACATTTTCCACAGCCATCCAAATCTTTGGTGTAAATTGAATTCATATAAAGGGATGAATTTCAGACTGTTCAGAGAAATATAATGTATGTAGACGGGCCTTTCGATGTTTGCAAGATTGTGCGTGTGTAAAAACTAGGTCATCTGTTCGGAACTGACACATCCCCCTGCAAACAGATATGTGAAAATCTGAGAGTGTAGAGAGGGGTGCCACAAGCAATCTTGGAAAAAAACAAACAAACAAACAAAAAAAACAACAACAACAAATGACTGCACAAATTGTTGGGACGGAGATAAAACTTAGTTGGCTTCTCTTTATACACCATTACAATTATATAAATGTAGAAAACACCATATTACACAGGATGCAGGTTTTCCTGGTTTGGGTGAGAGCTGAAAATTTCTGCCTGCCGTTTCCTCATGTGGTAGCATAGATCTATATTTAAACACATGCGGTGAACATAATGAAGATTCACACAGGTTATGTCTTAAAATCGATGTATTGGCACCCCGCACTTCCCTTTTGTAATACACAGTGTTGTCTATCTCCTGTATAATTTAGCCTGCAAAGCAAACCATGATATATCCTTCTCCTTTCCATCTAAACAACTACATGCAAACAATGGTTCATCTGAATGACACCCTGAAGGTTATCTCTTGACCAAGCACTACCAGAGGGAAACTGCAATTCCCCACAAAACACAAAGCCTAATCCACTGAGGGATACTTCCGTGATGAAAAAAAAAAAAAAATCTTTAGAAAGTGCACACGTTTCATGTACTTTGAGCCAGGGGTGGAAAAGAGTTGTTCTGTGGAGAGGAGGATGTTTTTAGAGGTCACAAAAGAGTCCTGTTTCAGCAGCACTCCACACACAGAGGACACTTTGATTATGTGCAGGACAAGTGGGCAATGAGGTGCTGCCACTGACAGGTGACCATGCCCGGGAACAACCAGCAGGGGCCGCTGTTATGCAGGTATTTTTGACTCCCTGGATTCTGGCTAAAACAAGACTATTCCTCCATCTGAATTACCATCAGTGGGCAAAATGGTTATGGATCAATACCTTAGCACTTGTCAGATAGTGTCACTGAAGCGACCAGTGCTTTTTTTTTCCATTAACCAAAGTATCTTCATTATTGGATTTCTTACATTACCCCAATAATGTGTCATTTCAACTATCACTGAGAATTAAGAAGTCGAAAAAAGTATGAGACCTATCTTTTAAGTCTACGTATGCTGCTGAATTGTGATGGTTATAAATATTTTGACTTATGACTCAGCGTGAATTGTGGGGCAGTCAGGAGGTGATACATCTGTCTATCACTCTGCAAGCCACAGTGTCATAAATAGACAAGACTTAGAGCAGCAGAGGAGTCTCAGTACTGCAGGACAAATCTGCATCTCTCAGGCCACAGGCCAGTAAGGTAGGAGAGGTTGAAGAAAGAAAGAAAATAAACAAACTGCTGAGACATTTCAGATTTCCAGAGCTCATTGAACTGCAATGGCAGGTATCGATCCAGGCAGTTATTTACTAGCCATGTCGTTCCTCTGAGAGGAGCCAGAGAAGCAGAGGATGGCAGCCCCTTATTATTTATGAGAGGTTCTTTGACAAACACTTATGCTCTTCTGAGGGTTATGACTGACCGATGAACTGGCTGAGGAAGTCCAAAGAAACTTTTGAAAAAAATGTGGATGACAGCACAACTCTTTAATCCTTCCAACAAAGGAACTGATATACTATAAAAGAACACCATTACATCAAAATAGTCACATAATCTTTAAAATCAATTCACATTGTAATGATTTAACAAATAATTGTAATTACTTGTGGGATCTGTTATAGTCCAAAGACTGTTCTGAGCATAGAAGTGGCGAATAGAGGGGAGCTTTCTGAGGTGTTGGCATGAGAAAACGGAAACATAAGGAGGATATTCACTTTTCCTTCATTGACCTCCAGGATCAAGTCAGACAAGTGGACCGACCTTTACTCTGTGAAGCATTCGGTAACCAGATCCTGTGTGACCACCAGATAACATTTCATCCAACAGCGTGGCTGTAGGCATGGCAATAATTGCCCAGCTTGTACGTAATGTGCTGCCAGTAGATCCAGCAGATCACTGCCACCAGGTGTGATTGCATCAGTGGTGTAATAAATTATAGAGATATTATGCACACAAGACAAGAAAGTGCGCTCGGTGTTTCCAAGGTATGAACTAGTCAACTACGGATACCTGCCAATGAATTTAACATCCCACACTGTGCAAATCAATCAAGGAGCAAGAAAAAGCTACTGCCGTGCCTTCCATGATGGGAGTAAATTTGTTTTAAATTTAACTTTCATTTTAGGGAACAAAAAGTACAGTAGCCAGCGACAGAAAGAAGATAAACTGCACCATGTGGCTTTTTCTGTGGCGTGTGATTGAATTTCTGCCTGTGCTAACATTCAAAAAGCAATCTTCCCATGCTAAAGAGGGATTTTAATTTATCTCATAATTTAAATACATGATTTTTTTTCTTCTTAATTTTAGTAAGTGGAACAGAGCAGGTCTAAATCTATTGCATGTATTAGTGATATAGACCTGTAATGAAACAGGTTTGCTTTACAAGCTGCCTATTAAATTAACTTTAGGCTCCTGTCTTCAATGTCTCATTAACATTACACCTTATTAACCCTACAATTATGATCACACAGCACAAGAGGAGAGGGTCTCTTCAAGAGGAAAGGGAAGTTCCCAACATAATCTGAAGCTTACTTACTGTAGGTCTAACTTGCTATCAACAACCTATTAAACTTTGACTGCTATGCACATTTATAAATTTGATCATAAAATTACTTTCAGAGGGTCTGTGTTCATATCATAAATGAGTAATGGCAGGTAACTTCAATGTAAGTATATTCCACTTTCCATTTCAATACACCTACAAGTAAAACTGAAATATGCTATTTTCATTTAAAACTCATATTCCTGGTAATATTACTTAATTACTTATTACTTATTATTTCAAATTGAACCCTGTTTGTAAACCTGATGTTTTATGAATGCCTGTCTTATTTAGACAGAAAAAAAGAAAATGTAACTATTTATACAAAAACATTCTCAGAAATCCAATTTTGAACTCTAATTATAACTGAAACACAAAGTGTGCTGTGAGGGGATGTGAGGGGACCTTGGCTGGTGAAATAATAATTTATTATTTGAACGTCAACATATCTGCCACATCTCTTTGATAACTTGGTAGTCATGTTATTGTACTGACTGATGTGTGGGGTTGAGTGCCCATGCAAAGTTTTTACGAATGAATGAATGAATGAATGAATGAATGCTTTATTTTTGGACAAGCCGCAATAAACAAAAACAAAAGGTTGTCAAAAATTGACAAAAACGTGCAAGTCCAAAAAGGAGCAAGAAGAAGTATTAATGTCTGTATCCCTACCCCCATCTCATTTATCACTCAATGTTTACTGTGAGCAGCACCAGTTAACACGAGCTGAGAACAATATTCTGACAACAGAAGCTCATCTATCTAGAAAAACACCCTTCCTGATTTGAATAAAGTAACTAATGGAGGTGTTTTACGGTCATAATCAACTAATGCAATCAACTATTATAGTCTAGATTTCTTCTAGACTTATCAAGTCGATGATTACCAACATTTACACATTATGACAAGACTTAATTCACTGAAGATATAATAGACAGGTATTTAAATACCTCATGTGGTGTTATATTACTCAACATGAGTGTTTACAATGAACACTGCGGTGAATTAATTAACAGCTGGTGTCCTATAGAAACAACACCCTCTAAGCACCTTCATAATATTAATAATAATGTGTGTCTGTGGAACACCTACAGAAGAGCTTGTGCTCTGGTGGTTTAACAAATAAACAATATGTACTATTTATTACACCACCCAACAGTGTTATTGCACAACTGTTGCTTCACTCAAGCCAAAGAGCAGATTTGGGTAAGAAATCAAACAGAAAACAGGCAAAAATAGGCTTACAGGGTAAGAACCACATTATATCTGTAATAATGTATAACTTTTTCTCACAAAGAGAAGGCTGAAAAATGTGTAAGAATCAGGACATTCATATTTACATACAGGTGGGCTTGCTTATTCAAAGTAATGATTTATTTTGCTGTAACTGTGTCATAAATATAGTATCAATTATATTTGAAAAAATGCATGGGATATTACTCTATAGCGAGATTTTTGAGTTTCTCATGAAGTGTCTCCTTAATTCATTGCACCTTACCCCTCAACACACACACACACACACACACACACGAATGCCATATACATATTTGTGTGTGTGTGTGTGTGTGTGTGTGTGTAGATAGACAGACAGACAGTTAGATAGATAGATAATATATTGGGATAAAAGAATACAGGTTCAAAGAATTCTAAAGCCTCTTTTATTCCATCAACATGCAGCCAAGGGGAAAGACTGAAGACCGCTTGCTTGTACAGTTTGCACAGGCCAAAGCAGAAGAAAATATGTGGATGGGCTGCCAATCAATGTAATAGCCTGTTGCTACTCTGAGACAAATGGGATGGGTCAAGGGGTCAGAGGAGGATAGTGAGTGCAGGGATAGTGAGCGGGAACAAGGGCCTCCATTGTATCATATCAATCACTAGTTCACAATAAGCTTCTATCTGGAAGAGGCTACTACATGTTTTCTGTAAAAGGTTATTTCACAGCAACTGTTAAGCACTTATTAAAATAATGAGAAACTGTCGATGGCTTTTGTAGCAATAGTACCTTGACAAGCTTATAATCATAATTTTAGTAACTACAGAGGGTTCAAAGTGTGGTGTGTTTCAAGTCAGAACCGACACATGCATTAGCAGAGACCGCAGGATTGCAGGCCACATGTCTCCATGATGTCGAAGAAGTTGCCCTGGGCTCTCACTGTGCAGTTAGAGCTTGTAACCTTGCACTAGGCAAAGAATCCTCTCTTGGTAATCTATAGCAGAGCTGGTAACCCTGCACTGAGTCAGCTTGCTCTTTAAAGGACCTGACATAGGTCCTCAGTTTTGGGGCATCCAGGGTCAATCACCTGAGGAGAAGACATCATGTATGGTATGCTAGCATTTGCACATGATCATTTTTCCAGGCATAAATAGAAAGTACTGCTCATAAACATGAAAGAATACCTCCTTTTTACGTTATGTTTTCAGATGATTCTTTGGCCTGAGAGTAGCATAACTGAAACTATTTTGCATAGTTTTGTTTACTGGTAGAAAAACATCTGACACCGCCAATGCTAAATAAATGGGACTAGGAGGAGAAATCATGACATGATTCCAACTTTGGTCAATGCTCTTCCTCATTTAGCCATAAACAGAATACGCCATTGTTGACTGTTGCAAAAAAAGACATCCTAAAAGATGTTGCAGTTTTCACCATGAATCCTACACAGTAACTAAAGCCTTGGACAAACCGATTGCATCATTGTGCATCTTATACAACTGATGTCAGTACTTCAATACAATGAGCTCTACTTTTCAACATTAGTCTCATTTTTGAAATACGAGGTAATAATCAGCTCTATGTTGTATATTTATATTAGTATTTGTTTCAAAATTCAAGAAGAAAGGATCGCAGAATATGCAAGAATTATCCATTAGATAAGCAATTACGCAATAAGACAATAACACTTTTCAAGATAATTCCTTACATAATGTTTACATGAACAGAGAATTTTTTGTGGCTTTGATTGAATTTCTCAAGCATTGCCTTAATACAGGCCAACACTTCTGGAAGAGAGATGTTCGCTGTTGCTCTGGAAGCACAACTCTGAGTTATGAACAAGGGTCCATGCCAGGTCACAAACATAAAGGGGCTATTTTGGACGCATGCTGATAGCACCATATGCAAATATTCTTGTACAGGTCAGAAAGCAAAATGGCCAGGACTGGAAGGCAGAGACATGCCAGATATTTAAACATGTTTGACAGTTGAAACCATCATTGACCTTCTAGGGGGCTTTAACTGGCTGCAGGGATTGAGCAGTTCAAAATAATCCCCCCCTGTCAAATGTCACTCAAGCTCAGAAATAACAGAAGTCATCATCCAGCTTAGCTTTCCTCCAATTTCGGGAAAGACGGAGAGACTCGTGGAAATTGGTATGTTAACCGGCAGCCATGAAATCTGTTAATTTTTTTTCTACAATAGAGATCAAACACTGGTGGATTTGGGTAATTAAGTGTCCTTGAAGCCTGTTGATGTGAAAAGCCCTTCTTACACCTTCACTTTACGTGTGAGTAAGGATCCATCTGGGGTTGGGGTTGGAGGGTGGGGGGGGCAAGCTAATCAGAACCAGTCTAGATCATAGCATTTTGTCCAAGGAGTTCATCTTAGACTTCTAATGACGCTGCCCTTCGATGAATACCCTTAATTATGTGAAATGATCTCTATAATAAAGTCCTCAATCAAAGTCATAGACCCCCTACAGAGAAAGTCCCGGGTATTACATAAAATTACGATTAACTCCAAGTGACTGGACCTAATTTTTTTTGATAATTATGAGAAATATGTAAATAGTTCTTTTAATTGACTATGTTGTGGTTTATTTGCACAACAGATTAAAAGAGGCACAACCCACTTCTAGTAAGTAGATTTAACACCATTTGTGAAAGGTTATGAAAATGTCACGACATTGGGTCAACCAGACTGACGATGATAAAGGCAAAGTTGACAGATTTTGCTTTCACTCTAATCTGGCTTTTATAGTGTCTCTGGTCTATTTTGGCATTAGCGCATGAAAGATCTGCTACACCGGACACAAATAAACAAAAAACAGATTAGGGCTAAAATACAGGAAACTGACAAACAACTGTTAAGGTTTGGCCACAAAAGCCATAGGATAGGGTCAGGCATGATGCGTGACAACACAAAGTCATTTACAACATATCATCAAGCTGGAAGTACGTGTTCATGTGGAACATCAGATTTCCCCAGTATGCTTCAAAATGTTAAAATAAAGCTATGGGGGAGGGAGGCACTGAGCCCATTATCTTACTATATCCTTGGGAAAGAAGCACAAATATATACTGTACGCACTATATCCACCAAATTAGAGATTTGCTTTTATCTGAAATCAAAGAGATGCTCACAAATCTATTAAACGCCACCTTTTGTTTTTAATAACACATCATACTGGGACCAAAGCAGGCTTTTCAAGCAAAATGTAGACTTTTGTTTTGAACAAATATAATTAGACTTTTTTTAAAGATACTTGCTGCAATGTTCGAGCTAATTTGTATTTAGTAAAGTACAGTCCTTGATGAGCTATTCCCAGAGGCTGGGAGGCCCGGTTTGTATTTTGAACCAGCATAAAATCCTTGAATTAAAGAAAACTCAAGGGCCTTGCACTTTCCAGAGATTGTCGACGGCTGGATGTATTGAGATTAGAATAGCTGTCTCTATGGCATTGCCTACTCTATTCTAAGGGATGGCAGTATTTTCTAATTCTTCTCAATAGTCTTCTGCAAAAAGGTCTGGTGCTGGATCCAGGGTCTTGCAATATTCTTCAAGGCTTGAGGCTGGGCCTATGAAAGTCTTACACCACTCTTACTACGACTATCTCTAGCGTTTATTTTATTTGATTTTCCTTTCATCCAGGTATAATAAAGATATTTTTGAAGCACACAGTGTTATACATCTTCTTCCAGTGGATTAAACGATACACCCGTGACCCTGCTCAAGAATGAACAATAAGATCCAAAAGCTATTCACAATCTCTCTCATTGAAAAGAGTTGCTGAAGTATTCAAATCAGAACAAAACAAACAAAACCCTCAAGAAGGCTATGTAACTGAGAAGGAAATAATGCCTCTGGCATTTGAAATAAACATCATTACAGAGCATACCCAGTCAAGAGTTTTGCCTTTATGAAATTAGTCTTATTTTTATCATAGACTGAATGTTTTATCTTAAATGAAATAGTTAAAATGCAGATTCCATCCTGGTCATGGAACAGTGGACCAGCTTTTTACCCTCTCATAGATAATTGCGTTGTCATGGGAGTTCGCTAATCTTGTCTACATGTGTTTTGTGGATTTGGAAAAGGCCTATGACCGTGGTCCCCAAGGTACCCTGTGGGAGGTGCTGTGGGAGTACGGGTTCTCAGGGCTGCTGCTGTGACTCATTTGGTCTTTATACACTTGGACTGAGGCTTGACCAGCGGCCAGAGTGGCCTTTCCAACAGTTTGCCATAGACTTTCCAGGGGACTCTGAGCAGTGTGATCGTTCGATGTTTGGAATTCACCCTCTGGTCCCATTTTTTAACGATGGGAACCACCAACTTCGTCCGCCAATCCAAAGGCACTGGCCCCAACATCTAAAGACGTGTATTGAGGAGGACCATAGCTGAGTGTTGAAATGCTTCAGTCTGTTTTCTGTGTGTTGTCCTCATCAACTATTTTTCTAACAAATTAACATGCAAACCATGACAACATCTTGTCATTTAACATGTAAACACATGCTGCAACAGAAGATACCAGTAAGACATTTGAGTGCAGCCAAGATGCATTCAAACTGTTAGTAGTTTCATTTGTGTTAAATTTTGGATGACTGATGAATGTTTTTAGGTGCTTACTTCACATATTTAGAAATCGTGATCAGAGTAGCTGATAGTTAATATCTCCCAGATTAGTTTTCTGATTAAATTTAACACTTTATATTGATGTTGTCATGCTGCACATAATTGGTAACAGGCAGCTCCAGCTTATGTTTTAATGGATTATAGGAACCTGATGGTGATGGGCAGATGAATAAAAAAAAATCTCTTTTGTGGGCATGGAATGAGAGTCCTGTCGGGTAAGGGTGATCCAGAGAGGACAGAGGAATGGGAGGAAGATGCAGCATAATTTTTGTTTTAAATTTTTAGGTTGTTTGGTCTTGACCACAGTTGAGTCGCATATATTCTTGCATCCATAGCATGAAAACATACAAAATGATTCTTTATTTTTACACTACTATATTCCACCTTTCAATAATTAAATGCAAAATAAATTCTATTATGATTCTATAACTCAGGTGTATATACAGATGGCATACAGGATGGATATACAGGTGAATACAGACTCTGCCTTTTATGAGACAAATGAAATCAGATGGTGTAAACCCCAACAGAAAAGATCTGTTAAAAATTCATAAAGGTTAAAACAACTGTTTATTCTGAGCATTTCAATAAAAGACGGTAAGCAGCTCCCAATTGCATTGCCATCTGAAGCTGCTAAAGCACATGCTTATGTATACTGTACACACACAGCTTCTTAAACACACACACACACACACACACACACACACACACACACACACAAAGCAAATACTGCACTGTTTTTTAATTATTTTTTTCATAGTTCTGCTTTACATAGTATAAAGTGAATAGAAAGATGCTACAAAGAGAGAATGATTGACAGTGAATGCCTCCAGCTGTCTGACCCATCGGATGTACAGTCTTAGTGTACTGTACTGTATAGCAAGCATTTACACATACAGACAGATGGCAACAACCAGGGAAGAAAATCCTTGTCTACATGATAAAAATCTGTGTTTTCACTACTAATACTGCAGTTATAATTACAACTAATAATGATGGCAGTAATGACAGCTGATCAAGGCTGTTGTGGACAATATTCATGTAAGTGAACAAAAGATAAAAACTGCTCTTACCTTTGGTGGAACCACGGGTCCAGGGGTGTAGGGAGCCAAGCTTGGTGGGACATCTGTGATGTAGGTCTTCTTAGGGCCCGCAGGCTGGTATCCTTGGTTACTGGTGGGCTCAGGTCTCCAGGTACCTCCTCCATGGGTTCCTCCAGGGTACTGCTGGTCTTGATAGACACCCTGGGCCATGGGGGAAAAGCCTGGCTGTGGCGGTCCATAGGCAAAGTCAGGACCTTTGGGCTGGGCAGGCATATACTGCACCTGTGCAGCGTTGCGAATAGGCTGCTGGGCAAAATGCTGGCCTGGGGCTTGATGCTGGGGGCCTGGCTGGGCAGACCTCACCTGGACATTGAAGGTGGGCTGGCTTGGAGTGGAGGCTGTAGCATAGGAGGCTGCAACGGGTTGGGGAGCCATCTTGGCTGCTGGGCTAGCAGATGCAGGGGGGATGGAAGAGGGTCCCCCAGGAGCCTGGGGTTTGGGTGTAGACTTCTTGGTGGCAGTCAGAGGTGGCTGGGTGGGAATGACCATACGCTTATAGCCAGTCACTGGAGCATTTGGATTGGTTGCTGCTGGGGCACCAGAGTTCTGAAAAAGAGCAATAAAATACCATTCTAGTGAAAAACAACAACAACAGCAACAAAAAAAAAAAAACAGTTTCATTTCCTTACTGTTCATAGTCAGATATCACAAACGGGGACGAAAGGACAAAGCTACTGATTTCGTTTTCTACTAAATTGATAAGAACAATATAAGCTCCATTGTTTATGAATTCCTATATATTCACTGGAAAAACAGTCAAAATAGCATTGTGATCAGGAATTTAAACTGCAACAGTATGACCTCAGAACCTTGATAAAAGAAATCCTGGTGGAAAGATTTCAACCTGTGTTCACAAGCTATTTATTGATAGGGCGGTTTACACTCAAATGATTATCCACCCTGCCTTCTCAGAATCAATTACAAGACTACCTCAACAGCAGAGGCTCTGCACTCCCTTGACTATGGCCACCCATAAGCTATGGCTAATAAAGTAGGAAGGGGAGGGATAAATTGTTTGGCAGAGGACGCCATGACAGCAGATTGGCAATGGCACATGACACTTGTGCTGACTCTAGCTGGTCGTACTGGCAAGATGTTAAATCACAGAGATTTGTGGTGCTGGTGTTCCTGGGAAGAGACCGCTGTAAACCAGCAACACAACCCACTCCTGGGATTCTCACCATCACAACAACTATGGCACTTTGATCTAATGTGCAACTGCTATCTTTGATGCATAGCCTAACCTATAGCAAACTAAAGCAGCTGATCACACATAAAAACAATGTTTTCCTCCTATGTCAGTGGCTTCTGCCCCGAGTGTCTCCCGTGTATGTAATAATTGTTTTTCACTACCACTACATATTGGTGTCAGACTTTGAGCCAGTCTAAAAAGGGTCTATCATTAACCTTGGTTGGTCTTATTAGGTTATTGCCTGAAGCCAAAAATCAGAGTCAATTACAAAATTTGCAGCACTAGGGGAACAAAGATGAACACTTGTAGTCTTTAGACCCTTTGCAACTTGGTTTGATGAGATGTCTTCTAAATTGGGGCAGAGCAATAACTCCAATCGATCTCCCTTAACTGTTGATCAAAGCAAGCTGCATAGAAATGGCACAAATGGCAATCCTTTGTAGCACTGCTATGCTTCCTTGTAATTCCTTGCTTAAGTGGAATAAAAAAAAAAAAGAAAAAAGAAAGAAAAACTAATGCTGTAATAGTCAATGATCATAACGTATTTAGAGAAATAGAATCCCAAGTGTTGGTAGAAGAGGTGCGTGCATCAAATTTGTCTAAATCCCATCTAATCTAAGTCAGAGGGGAGCCCCTAAGGAGCCACAAAAAGCTCCAGAAATATTTATGCTCCAACTCTGATTTCTGTCTCAGTGATTAGCCCTGATGTTTATTATAAAAAAAAAAATGTGTCTGCCTGCATATGTACAGAAAAATCTGAACGATGCCCTTTAGGAAGTGAAATTACTCAATTTAAATGTTTCATGGTTTTTAAATACTCTAGATTATTAATTTATCTTTAAGGCCTTAAATCCTACAGTAACATTTACTTAGCAGTGCACTGGAAATGCAAATAGGGCCCTCAAAATAATTACATTGTCATGGTACATTTTCCACCAATTACATTAAGAGAATAGATTCAGCCCTTTCTTAGGTGATGAAACCAAAATTGAGGATACAATCTGCAAAACCTCCATACAGTGGAAATGATTTTCCTGTTATCCAAATTACTTTATAGTTGATCTAAGTTGGGGCAAGGTCACATGTTTTCCATCTTTTAATGATAATTAGGGTGGGAGGGTGGTCTAGTGGTTACAGAGCCCATGCTTCAACTGGAAGACCCAGGTTCATGCTCCCTGTTGGCAAACAAGCCACTGAATCCTTAGCAGCTCCAGGGGAGCTGTTCACTAACTGACCCAACGCTCAAACCTCCCCTGCTGTGTGGAGATCAATAAAGCACCACATCATTATTATTAGTACAGCACCAGCTAAACAGTGAACTTTTACAAACTGTATCAGGTAAGTAAATACTTCTGGGTGTGAATAACACTGAGCAATTAAGTGGAATTAAGATTACTCCCTCACATGTCGCATGTACGCCTCAGCTGACCAAGGCTCAAATATGTTCTGTCTCCCTTGCTACTTTCCATCAATATAAAACAAATAAAAAACCCGAGGCTGCCCTTTCCCCTTAAAAACAAACAATTCTTTTATTTACATGCTTAACAGCTGTGAGCTGTAGTGTTAATTAAGTGTGTGGATGTGTGATAAAAAAAAAAGTGTGCGAGTAGTTGCATGATTACAGACTAGAGTAATTTTGAAGAGGTTGAAACAAGTTTAAGAAGTTGTTAATTGTTTTGAAAACTATACCATTATACTGCATTTTATTTAGAAAATTTAAGGTATTTTAGTAAGGATTTTGTATTTGCATTACTTTAAGGCTTTAATAGCAAAGATGTATTATTTTGATGTATTACATTTGTTTGCCAAGTAAAACAGGAGTTTTTCATTGTATACGCTAATTGCAGCGGTAGTCCATTAAGTTCAATTTTAGCATCTGTGTAAACAAATTCTGAAAATGTGCCACTTGCCAAATACAGTTGATATTCCTTGATTGCCCTGAATTATTTAGTTTAATTAGGCTGATATTTTGTTGAATAAAGATACAGTACATGTAGTTGAATCTGTGCTTTGATACAATAAAACAAAAGTCTTACTTCAGAAAAAAAAAAAAAGGTTATTGGCATTACCTACTGACTGCTGCCAATGCAGATAATCATTGTTAGTAAAAACAACTAACAAAGATATTGGGAGCTGAGAGACTACTGAAATACTTTAAGCTCTAGTTTATTGGAAATTTATTATGTTTGCATGTTTTATACCTACTTACACACTGTTTATGCAACTTGACCCTTCATATATTACACCATACGACAAGTGATGCACACAAATTAACCATGATTTACACGTTTTCCCCTACAGAACAGCAACTCCTATCAAAGCTGAAAAGCTTACTATCATAGGCATTTAAGGCACGCAGAAAGGACCTATGAAAATCCTACAGTCTCTTAGCAACATCAGCACATGGGCCGAGTAAACATGAGAGGACCATAGGATGTTGAAACAATACAACTGAAATAAAAAAAGGGCCTGTAATAGGGCCTGGGTAATGTCATATATCACTTTTTTTTTTCTAAAACAGCTTTCAGAAATATTTATGGTAATCTGAAGACATATACTGCAAAAACATCTTCTGTTGGGCATTTTATAATATAGCCTTATTATGGTTGAATATGCAGAAAATGTAATTAAAGAAAGGAAATACTGTACAGTACTACAGAACTATAGTCCCACTTCAGGATATGTAAGAGCCTGCAATAGTACCTGAAACATGGATGTTGTTCGACCCATTAAGATGTAAGTTAATTGTGTTTAAATATATGTTTGTGAAGGCAAGTAAAGGGAAAATACAGTCAGTTCAATTTAACTGCACAGGGAGTTAATAGCTATGCCAATTTTAACAACTGATGTTGTGTAGAATCTCTGCAATATGTTGGCAAACCACCTAAAATGGCAACTGGGGTTTTCTTCCCCTCATTTGTGTTTTGGCCCTTTAAGTGCACATAAGCCTGATATTTAAAAGGGATGAACCTGGGTGAATAGCGCTATAAAAATAAATAAATAAATAAATAAAAAATCTCCAATCAAAGTATAGTGGCTTAAGATTGTCTTGATTATTGCTTACAAACCTCACAGAACATGACTTCAATAATTTGGAACAATTTTATTGATATGAAGCACTGCTTGATAGATTACTTGTCAAAGTCTTAAGTCAGGGGTGGCAGGTGTGGATTTGCAGTTTTATCCATAATTCATTCCACTGGCATTTTAAACTGCGGTACGATACATCACATGTAAACAACTGGATATTTTTGACAGCATTGATAGTATATTTACTATGTTTACCATTAGGTATTTAGCTTCCATTATATAGCCATAGTTGCTAATTTTGTTGGGCAAGTTAATCATAATGTAAGCTAGTAAAACAAGAAAACCTAACCAATACTGCAAACCAGTAATATTGCTCCTTAGTTACATTCATACATCCATACTGTTCAACTGCAGCTAGCAAGATCTATAACAATGAGAGGTAAATAACCCATCTAGTTAGCAGTTCACAGAAAGCACATGATGAGAAAAGTGTGATTACTCTATTCAATACGTGATGAAGGAAGAAATTTTGATTTGATTTTCAGGCCTTATGCCAGAATAATCCTACCCGCTGAAAACCTGGGATGGAGCTTTCAAGAAAAATCATCCAATTACATGCCAAGGTGTTTCTCCACACAGGAATATTGCTACTTTTTCAAACCTTGGCGCTCTTAATTAAATCCCAAAAGGTTAACAAAACAACAGAACTAAACTGAAATAACACTTTTCAGTTTCCTGTGGCTTTAATTGATTAAAGACATGGTTAAAAAAAAAAGAAAAAAAAAGGAAAATATTAGTATATTTTGCAGAAAAGATTATTCTGGTGGGATCTTACTAGCCACAACGTTAACATGAGTATACAAGAGGCAATCATGATCATGCTTCACAATCCCACCTGCAAACTTTGTAATAGTTTTGAGATAAAAAAGCAAACAAACACATAGATGCACACAAACGCACACATACACACCAAATACAGAACACAGTTTCAAAAAAAACTTTTCCTAACCCTTCAAAAAAGTTAACCCTCACCCTACACTCTAATTCAGACTGACTTTGCAAACAACTTAAGTGTGAAATTTCACAGAGACTCTCAAGAAAGCCTTTTGACACATTAAAAAAGATTAGGAGAGACTATACAGACCTTGGGGGGCTGAGTAAAATTGTTAACTTTGCATTTCAAACCACAGGGGTGGAGGATTTTTTTAAGCAAGCTTGGGGAAAACCCCTAAAGAGGGAGAAGTTCTGCATCTTTTCAGATTTGTACTCATCTAAGACCTTGGATATTTCCTCCAAACTTCCCCTCTGCTCCTTATTCATACAAAGCCGCTGCTCTTGACTGTTGGCTTTACTGTCTACAGTTATCTGTCCATCTCAGCAGTTATGACCAAGGAAGGATCCCCAATCAACACTAAAAGACTCTCTAATCTTCCCCCACTCCCAGTCTCATGACTGAAGCAACGCACAATCAGGCACAATAGACACATTAAACACAATCCCTTAGCCTCAATAAAGTCATGCAGTTGTGGGTATCAGTTCTCTACTTAAAAATAGTTCCAGATAAGGCACATTAAATATGATTAAACAATGACTCTCTGAAATTCAGCAAGACCTCCAGCTGTTTTGAACTATCTTTCTTTTGCAGATAAAGTGTGTTACACACATTCAGAAGTTTCTGCCTGTGTATCTTACGAAGATCTGTCTCTTTTTTGCTCCTTCAAGTGACAGTTGTGTGACAACCCTAGTCATACAAAGTCTTTAGCAAATGAATATCTCAAAAATGTTTCTAATCAGGCCATACAAATTTCATTAAATATTTAATGAATGTCCTGTACTCTGAACAGCTACTACAAATAATAATAATGGTAGCAGTAACAAAATCTGCTTCCCTCCTGTGAGAAAGTGTGCGCTGTGTGAGTGCTTTGTGAAGCACTTCCTTGGACAGGGTTTTAGCCTGTAAGGCATTTTATTGGATTAAGAAAATAAAACAGCTAAATTAATTAGAATTCTTAATAATGATAAAACCAACAGTGCGACTTCTGCTGCTACTACTACTACTACTACTAATAATAATGTTAGTAATAATGTCACAATTTAAGTGTTGGTCATCATTTGCAGAAAAATAGATGATACTATAGCTATGGTTCACTGAAACCAGTACATTCCTATTGTTTACTTCAAACAATCTTTTAAGTCTACCAAATGTAAATCCTCCTGGATATACAGTAAAGGCAGTCAGGAGGCTTTAGTCTAAACATTGCCTCTTAACAGTATCTACAGGGCAAATCCCAGTGGTATTCCACTTCATTGTGAAATACTGTTGTATCTCTGCAACAACAGCTCTCACATCTACAGCTATCTTTGCCAGCATGTCTACTTTTCTAGAAGAGCGGGAGAGACAGGAGATGATATGTGTGAGATAGGTAATGAGCCTGACAATAATCTACTGAGTGCATGGTATGTGCTTGACCCACAATGTACTGCCCCCATTTTTTAATTTTATTTTGCACAATAGTGAGAAAATTTTCAAAAAAAAAGAAAAAAGCAACCACATAAAATATTATATACACAAAAAATATATGCATTTTGTCTTTCCATATACTGTATCTTCTATGTAACTATAAATGGAGGAATCTCAGTTTGTATGTGCGCCTGTCCTGCAATTTTCTCGACAACTGTTCCTCTGATCAACACACTTGGCAGGTATATTGCTGAGGCCCCACGGAAGTGCAGTGTTGAGTATGAAATTGTTTGGAGGAACCATTCTTTAATTTCACTGAACGAGCAGTGCGCTTTTTTTCAATTCAACATTTTTAGGCCATTCATTGTGGAGTTATCGAACAAGACTTTGACATTGAATTTGCAGTATTTCTGTGTTCTTTGACAGTTAAGTTTAAATTTGCAGCATTTTAGTGTCCACAAAGTATATCCAAATCTATACACACGAGAGTCAGACTGTAAATGAATGGAAAACCACTTAGAGGGTAACAATATCTCAAGATACGAGAGGTTTTTTGGTTACAAACTGCTAACACGGCTGTGGAATAAAACTCAAGTTGGTATAACTGCTCAAATTAAAATTATGTTTCCAATTCTCCAGGTTGTTTCTTTTGAGGATATTACAGCTTACAGTTTGGTTCAACGCCTTCTAGCACTGGAAGAATTGGTTATGTTCACAGATGCAGACTAAAAGAGAATATTGATGTAAATATTTTAAATACAGTAGCTGGATATTTTAAAAAAGGTAAGCAGACAAAACATCTAGATAGGGCTTGCAAAAATAAAGATATGCAACAAACTATTGGAATTTAAAGGCCAACGTAATGTAAAACTAGCTGACAATGTAATGCAATCTTCATGACTGGGTAAGAAGAAGTGCAGTGGCCCTTCAATGGTGTTACTTGGTGTGTCAAAAGGTCATGCACTGCTTTAGCATTCTCTACTTTTGGCTCTACTCTTTATTCTTTAATGGTTTGCAACAAAGATGTTATGGATTCTCTTATAATAAAATATTCAAAGAACATTTTTGTTTTTAAGTCTCAAAAGAGTAGGGATGTTAAAAGGTCTTCTTCCATTTTGTTCCTACAGAGTGGATACTCCATCCTATCCAAGCAATACTGCATGTCTGTGACACAGCATACAATGCCTACAGACGTCTTAAAATGCAGGGAGCGATGTGAGAGCACAACACGAGCCAGATAGCATACCTGCGCAGTCACACACACACTTGGTATGCGCACCCACTGGTTGTACTACCAAGACACCCCCAAGAAGATAAAGTTGAACATCCAGTCCATGCTTCAACATTCAGGGTTATGTAATCCCCTGAAAACTGGGTTTCATAATAAAAGTATGTAATATTGCTAGTATGATGTAATAACATCATACAAAGTAGGGCGCATTACTTACTGATGCAACTAAAAAATCATTTTCTGGGCTACTGTGTGAAAAAAAGTCCTTGAGAGTCACCAATAGTGGTGGTTCTGCAGGCTATCTTTATAACAGAGGGAAATGTGTATTTTGCTGCCATCACACAACAGAAACTCATTCTTTAATTCACCTCCTGTGGTACTACAGGCCGGCGCTGCCACACATCCTAACTCGCCCCTGCACTTGGGTTTCTGTGCACTCATGACCCTCTCCTGCTCCAGGAGGTCACATACTTTGCTTATGTCAATGTCATCATTCCCAGAGATGGGCAATTGTAACTCTTCTCTCAGAGGCTGTGTGTGTATGTGTGGGCGTGTGTGTGTGTGTGTGTGTGTGTATGCCTGCGCACGTTATAGGGAAGAGGGATAATGTGCAATGACAGTTGATGGTAAGCCTTTTAGCATTGTTACTAGGAGGGCGAACTTCATGATGTAAAGAGGCAGGTTACATTGACAGTCACAGCTTCCTGGCTCAAGCAAAATTTGTCATTGGCTCACCCTGTTAATAAAAGACAAAGGGGTGATACTATGCGGTTTATTAGACTAACGAACATTGACGGAACACATTGAGTGCCTAGGGGCATGCTCCTCTCTCCACAGTTGGCTGCCCCTGTCAAAACTCAGAACCTGCTGCTAGATTGACCTTAAGGTCAACGGGTGCCACTGGCACTGTGGCAGCATCTCTGCTCCATGCAGCAACACAGCAATCAGAGAGAACAGCATCATACAAAACAAACAGAGAGAAAAAGTTAAACACCACAAAGCCCTATAATTACTGGGTTGGAGTGTCATCTTCATGCAATTCTGTAACCCCTTGGAGATAGGCCACATAAACACATGGTCACACAGCCATGTAGACAATGCCCTAAAGAGTAAAATATCCATTGCAAAAAATAGCTGCCTATGGCCATGACCTTTTATGAGGAATCAACGCGGCTGGCCGGCATACCGGTCTCCTGCCTGTGACATGGGCAGACGATGTATAGAGGCTGGCTGTGACTAATGCCGACCTTTCTGTGTTTGCTGTCATTGTCTGCGAGAGAAACATGACATTTGAACTGGCTTTGAAATGCGCAGGCTGTGAATTTGTTTTGTTTCCCTGTGCCTGCTACAGCATAGTGATAGCTGCCAATAGCTGCCATCACACATTAGCATTTCACTATGACCTCTTTCAAAGTCCATTGGCAACCATAAGACAAAGCACTGAAGACTAAAATGTTGAGAGTAATCACATATGTATCATACTGAGTGTGAGATGAGAATAGGTAATTAAATATAGATATATAATTTTGATAATTATTTAGTATATAAGTTATAAATATAAGTTTATAGATTGCATACATAGTCTGTATACATAAGATTATACAATATAATGTACAGTATACGCATGTGACCTCAGATAATTTTTTTGAGTGATTAAATTGTGAATAAGATTCCTCTTACTACATCAACTCCTCTATGGACAAAAAGTCAAAATAAAAATATTAAAATATATAAAAAATAAATTCACTGAAAAAAAAACAGCATGGCTAGATATTTGGCTGCTTTTTACACAGATACATCTCAGAACAAATACAGTAGGCTTTTCTCCTTGTACATCTCCTCAAAACAAATACAGCAGGATCCTCCGACACCTGAGGCATCAACCAAATATAACCAACCAGGCGCACACCTTTATGACTGTACCATTAAAATGTTTACACAGTTTTATACGGCTGAACAAAGCCACTTCAAAACAGGTAAACATGACCTACAAATGACCCCTGCAACTACCCTCAAGGGGTATATCAAAGAGCCCGAGTGATGTTGTGTTGTTGGTCTCAGCAAGTGTTAAGAGTGGGAACATGCAGAGTATTAAGTATTACCACTTTCTGCCAACTGCATATTCACAGGGGTAAGGATGGTGACTGAAAAAAAAAATAATGTCCCCATTATACTGAATAATATATATGAAAGCAGGAGGATTTGAGTCTCCACTGGTATTGCAATATGAGAAAATGGACATTAAGACCACTAGGTTGGTCTAAATTGTTAGTCAGCTATCCCACCATCTGGATGATATTAAGTGTCTGTGCAGTGCCTTTAGGAATTATTCAATTCCTCCTTAACTTTTTCAGCATTTTGTGGTTTTGCAGAATGAATTCAAAATGGATTAAATAGAGTTTTTGGCAACAATCTACTCAAAATATACTATGATGAAAAAGTGAAAACATGTTTTTTTAAAGTCTGCAAATTTATTGAAAATGAAACACAGAAATATTTCATTTAAATAAGGTTTTGGCCTCCTGAGTCAGTACTTTGTAGAATCACCTCTGGCAGCAATTACAACTTTGAGCAATCTTGGATAGGTTTGAACCAGCTTGGCACATCTAGATTTGGGATGTTCTCCCATTCTCCCTTGCCGATTTCCTCCAGTTCAGTCAAGTTAAACGTGGAGCATCTGTGAACAGCTATCGTCATTTCTTCAAGCCATTCCACAGATTTTTAACAGGTTAAGTCTGAGCGTTGGCTGGTCCAGTCTAAGACTTGCATTCTTGCTCTGAAAACAAGAGCTCTTGATTTGGCTGTGTGCTTAGGGTCAGTCTCACTCTCACGCAGGTCTTTGGCACTCAGATGGAGCTTATCATAAATTTCCCTGGATTTGGATTCCTCCATTGTTCCTACTATCCTTACAAGTCTCAGTACAGGCCTGTTGGAAAGTCCCCTCAGCCTGATGCTGATACTGTAGGTGATGAGATGTGTCCAGTTTCTCCTAGACATACTGCTCCGTATTACAGCCGAAGAGATCAGTTTGTGTTTCATCAGAGTCTCTCAGAGTCTTTCTCATGCCTTTTTCCAACCCCCAAGCTGCTGCCACGTGACTTTTTTTTAAATGTGGCTTCGTTCTGATCACTCTGCCATACAGACAATATTTGTAAAGACCTGCACTGACTGTAGTGTTTCCTGCATGATCCCCCATTGCAGCTGATAAATTCTCTAGTTTGATGACACTGATCCTTGGACTCTCAGTCACCGACGTGCTTAAGAGCTGCTCAGTTTGATCAGAAAACCAGCCTGAGCAGTTCAGTATTATTTTGTGTTTTTTAACAACGGTGCTCTTATGAACAGCCAAAACTTGTATGTATGTCCCCCCCACAATTTTATTTTTGAATCTTCTTCAAATTTCATGGTAGAGGTGCTGCTCTTCTGACATGAACAGTCAACTGTGGGATCTTTTTGGACACAATTTGGTTTTTCATCTTTAACTTAACACAGAGCTGCAAAAACAATAACATACAAATACAAATACACACACACACACAAAACTAGGGCCACAGGCGCTCACCAACGGCCCGACATTGGCCGACAGCCAACCATCGGCTTGGTGTGTCATAGCCTTAACAACAACTAAGAAATTTTTATGGATGGATGCCCTTGATTTCCTAGAATCTAACATTTCAACAAAATCTGGCACATGATTAGACCTAATATGAAATTACATGTATTGCTATTTTATGTAAATCCATGTACATTACATCCATTTCTGCAACCCTCCTAAATATGCAGGCATGCAGACTTAGACTGTATCAGTCATGATGAGTGCTCCTGAAGGGGAGGAAGAACTGACATGGAGAGGCAGCCCCCTTGAGATGCCACCAGAGTTCGAGCCCCATGAGGTGAGCAGCAGAAAGGTCACCAACCCTATCACACTCTCAGGGAGCTATGACACTGCCAGGGTGGTCTACAGTTGCATTCTCCCCAATCATTCAGCAGACGCCGTGATCAGTGGGAGACTGGGGAGCAGGCAGCAAGGGCCTATCATTCTGCCATGTTGTGACAGCGAGTGCCATCCTCAATGCTCTGCCGGTTGAGAGATGGGAGTGTCACGGCATGGCTTGACTGGCACAGTGTGAAGTGAGGCCTCCCCGGGGCACTCGTGTGGAAGGATCCATCGCAGCAGCAACGCAAGCACTCAGCTTCAGCTAAACTGTGTCAGTAGACTTCAATAATGCCCATCTGCTTTGTATGGACTTGATAACTTATTACACAAATATCCAGCAACTTGACACCAAGTACAAACACCAAGTAACAGACCAGCATGTGCACTGCTATGGATTCTCTGAAGACACAGAGAAGTGACAGTAGCATGTTGCCTTTCTCTTTGGTATTCCTTTTCATGTGGAGTGAAGTACACATGACCATAATAATGTAAACATAAACTTTTAGGCTGTATGCAGACACTTGGGAAGAAACAGTAGCTGTGTAGTGTGAATTTTCAGTAGCAGTACAGCATCTGAAAAATAAATACATGTGACTAAGTGCTGACAGGCATTCTTTGGGCAATTATCATTTTTGAGAACAATATTTGGTTGGGTCCTTTCAGCCACATCTGTCTGCAATCAGAGATTTCTGGGATGTTCAAAATATTGAGCTGTCACATCTTTTTACTTCCACTACTGATCAGTTTGGGCCGGTCAATTTAATAAAGAAGTCGCAATACAGTTCTGTAACAGGCTATATTTGTTAACATTTTGGGTTCAGGATTTGATCAAGCACGCCAAAACAAAACTAGAGGAATGCACTCTGTAAAGTGCAGATCTCCACCAGGCCTGTGTGGTGACACAGTCTCTATACAGATAGTTGTTATTGCTCTGTGCCACAACTTGTTGCAGAGAGGGTGAGAGGGGTTTTCCATGATGGCTTTGATATTGTCCCTCGTCCAAAGACCCAAGAAGATTAGGCAAATTAGTCCACTGACATATGAAAAAGTGATGGCCGTTTTACACTTTTTTATATTTTTTACAGTCTGTATATACAG
>OMKZ01021736.1:14347-31285 GCA_900302535.1 Neoniphon sammara | reverse complement strand
GACACTTCCTTCAGCTCTTCCGGGGGGACCCCAAGGCGTGCCAAGCCAGCCGAGCGACATAGTCACTCCAGCGTGTCCTGGGTCTTCCTCGGGGCCTCCTCCCGGTGGGACATGCCTGGAACACCTCCCTAGGAAGGTGTCCAGGGGGCATCCGATACAGATGCCCGAGCCACCTCAGCTGACTCCTCTCGATGTGGAGGAGCAGCGGCTCTACTCTGAGCTCCTCCCGGGTGACAGAGCTCCTCACCCTATCTCTAAGGGAGCGCCCTGCCACCCTGCGGAGGAAACTCATTTCAGCCGCTTGTATCCGGGACCTCGTTCTTTCGGTCATGACCCAGAGTTCATGACCATAGGTGAGGGTAGGAACATAGATTGACCGGTAAATCAAGAGCTTCGCCTTTCGGCTCAGCTCCTTCACCACAACAGACCGATACAGCGACCGCATTACTGCGGCCGCTGCACTGATCCGCCTGTCAATCTCACGCTCCATCCTTCCCTCACTCGTGAACAAGATCCCAAGATACTTAAACTCCTCCACTCCTCCACTTGAGGCAGGAGCTCTCCCCCAACCTATAGCCTCTTTATTTATTTATTTTGTTAACACCGAAAGGATTCTTCATCCCATCAGTTTATAAAGATTGGTGAAATCTGTCTTGCATATGCCCAATTGAAGTTACATCATCTAAAGCAAGTTATCACAGACAAACTGTGAAGCAGAATGAGCATGCAGCTCTCTAATAGGAGCACAAAGGTGGAAACAGACCAAAAAGATCTTTTTCATTTCTCTTTGACCATTTTTCTTAATTTAACAAGAAACTGATGAAGAATTCATTATGTAGCCAGGATACCCAGGAAACTCCTAGCCACATAAATTTTAAAAACAGGCCCTGCTTTAGACCGACTTGTCGACTTATTGTTTGGACAACACTGACTAGTTGACCTTGATATAATGTACTGATGAACATCTGTAGTCACAGCAAAACATGAGTTGCAGGTTTTCCCTTGGGCAAACACACTAGTACATACAAAATGTTTATTTAGCAGGGTTTCTACAATCTAAAAGATCTTTTTTTGAACAGAAAATCTCCTCTGTTAAACAGCTGTTTTCACAGAGCCTATCTCTCTTCTGTGAAATCCTTGTCACTGGGAATTATTGCCCTGTTTATTGTAATTTTGAAAGGTATTAAAAGAGCTTTCCTTAAAAACAGCTCTATAGTGAATAGCATCTGAGTGATGGAGGTTCAGAGTTTACATATAAATGCATAGACTCTGTTGTGAACTCAAATTATAAACTGAAAGGATTTGTTTTAAAATACTACAGCCTATGTCCATTTTCAGAAACCCTTGAAATGCATCAACCAATACTGTAAAATGCATTTGACTTCATATTCTCTGCCATTATTCTGCAGGCAACATTTAAAATGGCTCTTAATTTAAGTGTTCCCCAAAAATGAATTGTTCATCCATGTAAGGCTTAAAAAATAAAAATAAAAAAATAACCTGCAGTTGATGATCAGCCCCATAATTACTGATGTTAGAGGCCTTCCCAAGTAATTTAGGTATAAGATAGAAATATATTTAAAGAATATCACAATGACTTGCTTTTTACAATCCTGAGCAATGAACAACAGGTAACTTTTTTCCCAAAGCATATTTAAAGTGTTTCTGACTGAAACCATTCATCTCTTTTTCTTTGTGCCTCAGATCAGTGATAAGAGAGTGTCCAGGGCGCATGGCCTGCTGGAGAACCTGAATGGACAACTGCATCTCAAGCCAGTAGGTTTTCCTTGGTGATTCTTTTCAGCAGTGTAGCCATTCTTCTCACGTTTAGTATCTTTATGCTTTATTTGGACAGTGAACAAAGTATAGAAAGAGTTACAGTGGTGGAGAAATGGGGAAAAAAGAAAGCTCTGGTGGGATAAGTGCCTCAATAATCAAGGTTTCAACAGCAGTTCTGTATTGCTGTGACAGGACAAAATCGCTATTGAATTTTAAAAGCTGTCCAACTGTGTTCTGTAAGCTGAAATTCCATCACCAGCAGAGCGTGTAAACATGCAGACTGGAATAGTTTAAAAAAGAGCAAGAAGATTGGACTGCAGTCTGGCTTTTGAATTCAGGAGATCGCACTTCACCTAAAATGGTTGTCAAACTGGTTCCAGGAATCAAATATGGAACTATTTCACTTACAGAGCCAACAGAGATCAATAAACTGATATGAAAACCACTGTGCAAAAGTTGCTACAAAGCTGACCAAGTCAAGTGTTTTCATACGTTTCCTCTGTTCACTGTGGTATTATGGTCATTTTAAATCTTTAAAGCTGCACTTGGGTTACTTTGTCTCTTAGCTTCAATTTGAAAATGCAGACTCTCAGCTACAAGGTAAGATTTGAATGAACTGTTTTTGCTGCTGCATTGCTGACTTATGAGGCTTTTGGTTTGTCTGTTTGGGGCTCGGAACGAGTGATTTTTAGTGCTTTTTTCACTGGATGGTTTTATATGTTACACTTGCGTGACTGACCTGAAATTTGGATATGTTAATCTGCAGAATGTGCAATTTCAGAGAAGCTTTGAATGAAGCGGATAGCAGCAGACAGTCCGGAGACACTTATAAGCATCGGTGGATATTTGGGTTTTTTCAGGTTTAATCCAGCCATCATGCAAGTTACAACTATTAAACAAAACAAGCTTTAACAAATCAATCACTATATCACCTAAATACACTACAAATTTAAATATATATCCGGTTGTAGTTCTGCTTGGCTGGAATTCGGGAGAAGTGGAGGGCAGACCCGGAGCTTATTGTCAGGCTGATTCAGAAATTTAGAAAGCTCAAACCAGGCAATAACAACAGGCTGGGTATAAATTGTATGCTGGAAAAAGACCTACAAATGATGACTCTCACATTGCAAGGGGCCATTTTACTGCAAAAAATGTATGTAATATTAACATAGCTTTTAAATATTGAACTTTGTGTCAGTATCAAAGTGAAAATTCTGGTCCTGACAGCAGAAAATTGGATTCAGTCCCAGGCCAGTAGGGACAAACATGACATGACACTCACCGAAACTCAGTATGTTTCAAGAAGCGAAGGACTTTGAAGACCTGTTTATGGACAAAAGTCACCCTGTGTTTTTTTCTGTTTGTGGGAGGCAGGTTTCTGGTTCAAAACCTGGACTGATCAAGAAAATTTAGGCAGCAGAATTGAATGAGAATTGCCCTGCCTTCCCTCAGCTGCTATTGCAGAAGTACCCTTGAGCAATGCATTTGACTCCAATTGCTCCAGTGTGGCTACTTAGTAGCCAACAGCAGATAACTGGGCAGCTTTCAGGTGTGAACTTATGTAACTGTGTGAGTGAGAGGCTAGATTCTCCTAAAAAAAAAGAGTGGGCATGTTCAGTCTGATTTCCATGGATCAATAAAGGTTCAAAAACACTTCCTGGTCTCGTTAAGAGTAAGCGTTTCAGCCTGGTTTCTGAAGCAATGTGTTCCTGAAAAGCCTCCATTCTGTTTGTGTATTCACTCAGAATGTCAGAATCAGTTACAACTCATAAAACAAAACATAAAAAATGATCAGCAATCCACTTGAATTCATTTTTATTTATATACACATTTCATGCTTTAAAATGCAATGCAAATGCAAAGAAAGAATACAGACCAACAAAGTACAGAAAAAACAGAGATAAAAACAAAATAATTAAACATGAAATAGCAGGATAAAATGTTTTGAGGTAACTACTAAATTGGAGTTCAAATAAGTAGTAATAAAGTAGATCCTTATCAATGCCTCCCGGGGAAACTGACACAGTGCAGCAGTAATGAATAGAGGTGAGTTGAAGGTTGGTGAGCAAAGAATATAAGTCATTAAGGATATGAATAATAAAGTTAAAAGGATGTAAACACCCAGTGGCACACATTCACACGTCACGTTGTTGTCACATGTATTTTATTAGGCAACTTTGAGATGCTGCACATGCATCAGCCAGTCTGTAGTCGTTTTCTCTATGAAATATGGAACACTTCACTGTCAGCCATCCGTTTCACTGGCGAGGTGGAATAAATTATGTAAATGATACAATCTGAAATCATGCGGGGATGCTCATAACTACAGACAGTCCTGTCTCACAGCCTGAGGTTTGAAGTTCTTGGACAGCATCGTCACTGTCATCCCCTCTTCTCATTTCTCAATTTGAACATTTCTCAATTTGAGCATCTCCTCCTCACATTTCATTCTCTCTCATGTGAGATGCAAGTAGAGGAGACGAGGAAGAGATGCGAGGACAGAGGAAGCGAAGCAGCAGCTAACAAAATGAGACGTCCTTGTTCACTCAGGCTTCATTTAAATCACCATCAGTTCTTTTACTGGACTCTGTTGTGATTAAAAAATCTGCTACAAGTGCTTTTTCGTTTTAGCTGTTACTCTTTAAAAAGCTTTCTTGATGTCTCAAGGTTTACTAAATAAAACTATATCTGACATCATTCCAATCCCAGCTGCATGTAGATCTTTCTGAAAGTACTTCACACGCCTGAACTAAAGTCAACTTTGGCATTTTAGAAATAAACATTATGGGAAATATTTTAACTTTTTTACAATGCCATGGATGCAGCAAATGCACATAATAATAATAATAATAACAATAATAATAATAATACTAATGATAATAATAGATTTTATTTAAAAAGCGCCTTTCAAGCCACTCAAGGACACTTTACAGAAGAGAACATCAAATAAAACAATGGATAAAAACATCAATGGAAACATACAATAAAACAACATTCAAACATGGAAATACAAGAAACATACAATATACAACACTCAAAACATCAACGAATATACAATGTACAACATTTAACAGGACATTTAACATGGTTGCCGGTTATAGCGCCCTCGCTCAATACTGGACCGATTCCAGAACTTTTTGTTCCTATTAATCATTTAGACCCTAATACAGGGGAAAATAGGGCCAAGGTTCAAAAATACAGGAATTACCCCTTAACAGCACCAGTGTTTGGCACCACTGTCTGGCACCAGTGGCTGTCGCTAATGTCCCCTTCCTTGTTTAAAAAAAAAAAGGGAGTTTTTAATGGTTGGAATAATTTTCTTGTGCATTTTGCACTTGCCTAGCAGAAGTGCTGTTCATAAAACATGTTGTGATTGGTTCTGCTGACATGCGTATTGAGTGTCAACACACCTTCCCAGGTCGCTCAGATCTATAGGGTCCTCTGGAGTTCTTGATCATGTTGCTCATAGAGTGGGCACATGGCTGAGTTTTGATACATTGCTTCATGTGTAGAGAAGATTTCCCACCAGTGTCCCACCAGTGTATCTATTCTTTTGGTTAAATAGAATGTACATACTGCGTCTCAGTTGGTAAGGATGGGAGGCTGTTGTTATTTAGGGTAATAAGATGGCAGTGTTTTTACATCAACTGTCTTATCTAGTGCAGTGAAGGAGTACTGGTGTCAGCTGTGCTGACAGTTCTGAGGCAGTAAACTGATCTTTCAGTTCATTAATATACTCAGTTTAGCAGAGATTTTTTGACAAAACTGTGAGAAATTTCAATGATTAGGGTATTATTCATAGACAGGCTAGAAATATCAGGGGTAAACAATAAATTTTCTTTTTCGTAAGAAAATTGAATACTGCCACAAAATATCAGCTATCAGCGGACTCAATCCAAAGATGTGTCACTAGCAGTATTATTCTCAGCCTTATCATTCGAGCCCTTCCCACCTCCCAAAAGCCTACAGCACATTACTGGCTTTGGTTACAATTAGTTAGTGAGCTGAATATGTATTTTGTGTGTAAGTGAGTCTGGGTGTGCTCACGGATGTTATGGTGACCTCAGATGTTTTATCACCAATTACAATCAGCTCTTCTAAATTTAGTTTAGCACACTGAATCTACCATGTTCATCAAAACTGAGCCTTATTCAGCTGAATAAAACTGGGTTTTATTCTTTTCCACCACTGTACGTTTTTAAAATATTTTTTGTACAGTACAATTTGCAGTAACACATTTACTATTACTGTGGCCCCAGTTTTTAGAAACCTTCACAAGTTTCATACATAGAATGTAAAGATTCTGTATATAAATTTTAGTAGTATTTGAGTTCAAAATTTTTGCTCTTTATGAAAAATTTAGAGTGATGGACTTTGTAACTGACTACAGGTTGCAGTGCGGCAAAATTAAAGTTTTCTAATAAACCCCACCCACTAAAATCAGTCATGACCAAATTTTGAGTCAACTTAGACGTGTCCTTATAACATGTAAAACCATATTTCAGATATTTAAATTTTTGTGTTGATTAATTTCTTAAATAGTTTAACATTCTTACAATGACATGAATGCAGCAAATGCAGTATCAGATACAGGCAAATCATCTGTGCATAAAAATTCTCACAGAAGAAAATGAATAGGTGGTGGGGGCATGCCTTCTGTTTCAGTCTTGTGCTCAACATAACAGCAAAAGTTGAAACTCGTACGTCAAAAAAGGTTATTTCCAAGGATGTAAATGTCTAGAGTTTGGAATTCTCAACCTGTCAGTTTGGGCTCAGATTATTTAATTATTCCAACAGGTTTGATTGATTAAACCGTTGGGCTCAGGCCAGTGTCCAGCTGGACCAGTGCGTGTTCTGGTTGGGTGGGTCCTGTGGTGGAAAAGAAAGCTAGAAATTTTTACTCGGTTAGAAGTATTGTTATTTTTCAGGTATTTTGCTTAAGTAACACTAAAACTCTACTCATGGAAAAGTAAATGTTATGTATAATGAAATAGTTGCATGCAGAGTAAAAGTTACTGAGTTAGTTTTTCTGAAATAACTTTGCAGTGTTTTCCGTGCTGTTCCAAGGATGAGGCTACAAAGTTCAAACTAGAATCTTTTAATTGGAAATTTTGAAATTCCGAAACCGTGCACCAACAAAGTAAAGCTAGATTACTCTCCTCTTCTTTGCTGACTGATCTTTCACTGTGAAAGGCTTCACAATTTGTCCATGTACACTAGGAGTATAAGAAAATATTGATACACTTGAGTATTGTGATATTATGTTTTGCGATACTGTATCGATTCTCAGAAACACTTTTGATTTTTAATCAGTAGTTTACACGCTAAGATTCATGGCAGTGGTTCATTTTGTGTTGTGTTTAAACCCCCGACTGCTACATCACAGTGTTGTAATCTTCAGCCATGATATTGGATGTCACAGGGACTGTGATAAATACACTGATAGACTGAAAAATAAACTTTTTTACTCAGATTTTATGCATATGATGGTGTGTTCCTTATGTCAATTTTCTTAAAATTATATTTAAAAAAAAAAATCACAATATATCACCTTGCTTACTGTATTGCAATATATTGCAATATATTGAATTGTAAGTCTAGCATTGTCATACGTATCGTATCTCCAGATTCTTGCCATTACACAGCCCTAGTGTACGCTGGTTAGGTTAATAATGCTTACAGAGCCCTACCAAATGTGTGCTCTGTAATGGATCTGCAATGATTTCAAATCTAACCTAGGTCAGTACAAAATTTAAGCAAAAATGTAAAAGAGTAAAATGTAAATGTAAAATGTAAAAAGAGTAAATATAATCATTCTTTATTACAGAAAAAAAAAGTCCTGTTTCCTTGCCTCCTTGCCAGCCTAGAGCCATTTAGTGAATTGAAACGTCCTTGAAGATGGCGGGGCATAAATCATTTGGACGCAGAGGTATAAACTGACCCTCTCTTTCATTTTCGCCTTTAAGTGCAGAAATATTTGTTTTGCTTGTAACTAGATTTCAGAGGACAGAGGGTGTTGTATGACATTTAGTATGAAGATGACATAGATAATTAGGAGGGCCATATTTCCTACAAGAAGCCAACCCTTTGTCTGTTATAATTTCAGTTTTGTGGGGGTTTTTTTTGTTTATATGCCAATCAGTTGCCTATCATTGGTGATACACCGCCAATATTATTGTAGTGTAGTGAGGCCGTAGTGTAGATTTTAGATTAAAACTGTCTCGGTTCCACATTCTCAAGACATTCTTCAGACATTCAATGCATTCTTCTGTGCAACCTTAAGATAGCTATTGAAGTCAATGTTAGCTTGGCATTTCTTTCAGCCTTATTAGACCCAGCAATTGAGGCTGTTGAAGTAAGAAGGCAGCCTGAAGAAAGTGTTGATGATAGCATCAGGAAAACCCCATGTGGTTTCTCAACTGCTTGCTTTCTTGCTCTCCAGCCTTTCATTTCTTTCTCCCTCCGTTGGTCCCTGTGCATCGTTTGTTTTCTCCTCCCCTTTCTGACCTTTTCTGCGGCTTTTGTTTTTACTATTCTGGCAAATAACATCGAACGCCCCCTCCTTGTTCATCCAAATGAGCCTGCAGTGATGATAATTGTGCTTTCCTTGGTGCACGTTATTTTCCTAAGCGTCACAGCACCCTGCAGAACCTGCAATAGATGTGAAATGTGACAGAATTGTGTTGAAGAAAACTGCAGCAGTATCTCAGCGGTGAATTTTCCCTTTTGCAGAGCTGCTCAAGCTTTTTTCTTGGGTTTTTCAGTTTGTTCCAAAAGCATTTCTCATTTGACATGCAAATAATGTTCTATTGTCTTCTTCTGCTCCATATTTTCTACCAATTTTGTCTGAGAAGCATAGGTATTTTTGTATTCTCTCTGCTGCATCTGCTATTGCATTCTGTAGTCTTCAATTTGCATGAATGAATCTGGCTGTTCAGTCACAGCATAATTTACGCCTATTGGCCGGGGTGACTGCAGAATTTTCAGCTTTGTCTTATTTATTTATTTATTTATTCATTTTTAAAGATGTTTATAATATTTCAGGAAGTTCAGAATGGTTAGTTTATATGTGTTTGCAACAGGTACTGTGTAATACAAACAATGAAAAGTTCTTTTTCAAACATTTTTATGATTAGTTTTGCAGTTAGCAGTCACAAATTATATGTCCAAAATTCATTTTCTTTGTTACCCTGCACATAATCAAAAAACAAAAAGTGCATGTTTTTTTTATTTCTTTCAGTCAGTTTTGCATTACTTTCAGACATGACTCACTCTAATATTAATTTTTATTTAAGTCCTAGCTTTCGTCTTAGTTTACATTAATAATCATGCCAATGGCCCACTGATGATTAGTTATGGATATTTGATCCATTTTTACCTGTGATCCTGCTCTACAGTCATGACACTGCGCAATATAACCTTGCACTGAAATGCTCTTTGCCGAGCCTTATAGAAATGGCCGGTTTTTGGTAAACTGGATGACTCTGTGTGCTTGTTTGTCATGCTTGCTTACTATGGCTCATTTGTGTATTCTTATGTAAAAGCAGCTACCAGGTCCAGCACCTGCCGCCGTGCTCTCTCTAGATTAAAAGGAAGAGAAGACCTTCCCTCGAGCCACTGTCACGTAATACAACTGCACAGTATGCACACTTAAGCGAACCAGGTGGGCACTGTTACAGATACCTGCTATCTGCCCCTCCCACCCCCCTCCAGTCCTGTCTAGTCCTCGTGTAACGGAGCCGAGGGAGATGCAGACAGTGATAGACGCTGCACGCGGCTGCAGTGTAAGCCCATGAGCTGAGGCCTTGTGTAGTGCAAACTAACACCGTCCATTTTTTCATCCGAGGGCCCTTAAGCACCAGAGTGCATCAGCTCACCTAAGGCTATTTTCAGATGAGGGAGGGACACTCTGGACGCAGGCACTGCTGCAGCTTTCCCACAAGTACAGTGCTGTTGAAATTTTAATGTGCTCTACATAGGATAGGCACCCTTGGACCTTAACAGGACCGCCTAGAATTGAGGATAGAGACATAAACTTAGAATACATCTCTCAGCCAGCAGCCAGTAGACATTTTTGGTCAAAGTTAGATGAAAGCTTGTGTAGCATTTTGCCTCTTTTTTGAGCCCCTTTTTTGGAGTTCACTGTTTGAAACTAAAGTAATTAACAGGGATACCATTCAGCCTTCAGATTTTTTTTTATTGTGCCCTAAGTGAGTTTGCATGGATGAGAATTTACATTTATCACTTGTAGTAGCTGTAAGATATAAGAATTGGACTCTCAAAATGGCTTTGTGAAATTGCCTTTTCCCTCAAGCTCAGCCGTCTTTCATGACAAGTACTTGCAGAAGACAACACAAGCCTACTGGTCTGGCAAGCACTGGTGAAAAGTTAACTGTCTGGAGCCATCTCGTTCTGACGCGACCCCATCATGCACCAAAGCCCTGATGTCATCACAAGGTTTCCATAGCGTGTGCGTTGCCATAGCAGCTACGGCGGGGCTGACGCCCTGGTGAGAAAAGTGTCTCCGTGTTCCTCTGGATGCAATGAAGCCTATTTATAGAAAGGCCTGTCAGCTGGAAGGGGAGAGCTGATAAAACAGAGCCGGAGGCAAGGTTGACCCCCTCTATTCCAGGAGTGACGTAGAAGGCGACTGTTGTTGTTTTCAGGGATTTAGTGGAGAGTAAACCCATGGGAACAGAGTGCTTCATCTTTAGGGTGAAAATTCACAACACACATTATACTGTATAGTTTTAACCTGATGTGAGAATAGGATCTTATGGAGGGGAAAAACATTAATGAGTACATTCAGATAGTCAAATTGATTTTTATTTTAATTGTTGGTTGTTTCAAGAAAAGATGGTGCATTTGTGATGTGTATTTTAACATGTTTGTGTGTATTTTCAGCTAGTTCTCACAGGCAGTCTGACGGATATTTGCTCATTCAAGATCCTGGCTGAGCAAAAAAACATGCTTGGAACGCCACATTGTCTGTGTCAACATGCTTACCATTCCTGGCTCTGTATCCTACTGGGAGTTCCTGCTTTGTCATGGTGGCATGATGTGCCAGTCAGAGACGGGCAATGCACAGCTTAGTCTGCATATTATACACCTATTTGACAATAAATGCCTCCCAAAAAACTTCTATGTTACCATGTTTTTAATATCAAAATCCCTATACTTTTACTTCCTGGAAAACCCAGAGAAGTGGATTTGCAAAGGCTGACAAAGATGCCAATGTGCGTTTAATACAATTACTGGTCTAACAAACGTGATGTTAGTCATTGCTTTTTTTTTTTTTTTTTAATTCAAATGGGACGCTGTGCTCTTGTGTTTTTTTCTGCAAACAATGCATTCATATAGGAAATGTGCATACATATTTTGGTATGTTTATGTTACATGGAGGCCTTTTTGCTTATGTCATTTTTGTTCTAAAAACTTCCTGGTTATACGCGCTGTTTCATTATGAGGGCAGTGATGCATAAGAATTGAACATTTCATCTTTCATATCAAAATTCCTTTGCTATTACTTCCTGCAAAGCTGTATTTTCAGTTGTTACTTAATAGTGTACCAGCTGGGTACCAGGGCACTGGTACTGGGGCGCTGAATACAAGTAATATTGAGATTTTTGAGGTCATAAACAGTGTCCATCTTAAAGAAATTTAGTATCAGCACAAAATATCTGGCATCAGCTGCTTCAGTTAAAGATATTTGTATGTGTGTTGGCCTTCAGAGACCCATATCCTTTTTGGCTTTTAGTTAGAGAATTTCTTCAAACCAGCCCTATAAGTTTCTTCACATGAATTTTAACAGCTTGCTGTAGCTTACTGGTGAAGGTTCTCCGTTGCAGACGTGTGGTAAGGACCACCAGACAGGGGGATTTCCTTACTCTCTGCCAAGTGTCACTTCTCACCATTGTTTTACATACAGTGCTTATAACGTTCATGGTTGATATAAAAAGAAAATGAAACCAGTAACTTTGGAAATCAAGTTTTCACAGCTGGTTGTATTTAGACGCAGACTCTAAATTAACGTCTCAGATCTAGTCATACAAATAGAAATGAATGACGCTAAATTACGCAGGCTGAAGACACAGGCTTTCATCAAGGAGGCTATACAACTATAGAGATGTGAACATGTGAATGTTTATTACTCACCATTTTTGAATTGAGTACTCATTGTTTTTTCAAGCTACAGCTAGCTAGCTTAATAAAATGATACCACAACATAATGTAACATGTAACATTGCAAAGGCCAGCTATAATTAATGATGTAAAAATGGAAGTAATGAATTACTCTGCTTGTTGTGAGTACCCTTTTGTGTACTTTTTGAGTGTTTGAAGGTCATAATTTCAATACATTGGCATATTTTGTCGGAATTACTGTGCTTTGCTAAATGTAGCTAGTATCCTATCCATTACAGAGTAGATATTGTAGCCTCTGCGTAAGCGTTGCATTAGAAACTGGACAGTGGTAAATTACATATGAGTCAAACCTGCTACAGCATGAAGCGAAACATCAAGTTATCTAGATGGAACATCACATTTATCCATTCTAACTTTGTTACAACCCACTCATCTTTAGTATAATTTGTTTGTGTTAGCCAAACATAGTAATATAGTATAGTAGTGTGTGTGTGTGTGTGTGTATGTATAATAAGAAAATTAGAATACAAATGAGTTACATAAACAAACACAACCAATAAATTCAACACTAGTACATACTAAATAAGAATGTATGAATGAAAGTATGATAAGCTTTGAATTACAGCCATAAGAGGCTGTGCAAAATAACAGCAGTAATTATTTAGGCACAGAACAATGAATAAAAAATATGTTTAAAAATCTAATTATCAGAGGATACTAATGAAAAGACTGAAATATGTGCAGCATGAAAAACTGAAAAAGGAAAAGGAAGGAAAAAAGGAAATATGCATATACAATAGAAATTAGAGAAAGAAAAATATGTTAAGTTGCAGCATACAAATGTCAAATTTCAGTAAAGAGACAGTTGCTTCTGCTTGAGTAGGATATTTTTTGTTTCCCCTGGCTGCCTTATCTGTCCCTGACAGTGAACCAGCATCTATGTATTGTCTCCCTCTACAGGAGAAGCTGACAAAATACATCTGCAAGCAGCTGCAGTTAAAGCAGCAGGTGCCAGAGAGGCAGAGGACTGAAACTTTGGCTGGATACCCAAGACTGGAAGACTGGCTCCGCACAGTGAACCTCAGACCACAGTTCATACAGGTGTGTGTGGGTTTGCTTCTCTGGCGTTTTTTGTGGTTGGGCAAAACAGCTCACGAAGTGTGAAGGTGACTGACTCAGAACATCTGAAAAGCATGTAGAATAGATAGGAACTTTTGTGCTTTTGGAATTGATAGCCACAGAAACTATCTGCAAACCAAAGAACCCAAGAAGAATTTCAGAGGTTGGCAAAGTTGCTTTTGAATACCCGTAATTGTGTTTCCAAAGCATATTTTTTCATGTGTAATTTTTCTCTTGAATAGTTTTTAAAAATTCCGCTACAACTCAGTGATTGCAGCTTCTCAAATCTGTGATTGCAAGGTGTCGAAATTATTTGATTTTTTCAACATTTTCTGTGGCTGCAAATTCCAGAACACAAGTTCCAATCTCATCTGTGTGTTCTCAGATGCTTTTGAGTCTAATATAATGTTATATACACAATATATGCCAATGAAGCAAATGAAGGTATTTGGCAGTGTAATTCTATAATTGGGAACACTGTTTGTGAATCGTGGAAATCGTGCCTTTTTCTGTGAATTGGATCAAGTTCACTTTGTTGTGCAAGAGATGATAACGCTGAATAACTGGTTTGGAGGCTTTGAGGCGCTTTCATCTCAAAGCTAATTGAGTCCCATTATCTAATCTCAAGATATAACTGAAGCATGTAGAAGAGACCCTTGTTCATACCAAATATAGGCAGTAATTCTATATACTGTTTATATTCTGCACGTTTTGTGCAGTAGTTGGGATTTCCTTGATGTGTGTAAGGAACATATAAAGATGGAAGGGACATTAAGTCACAGAGACAGCCACGTTGGTGCTGTTAACATTGATATCAATGGGACGAGCATGGAAAATCCCACTATAAATCACTCTAACTCTGCTGTTTGAACTTTTGCAAGACAGAGATTCAACCATATAACAAAACACACTTTACATAATGCAAACTTGTGGTTTTTGTCCAATGTGTGCATGTTTTGACTGGTTCTCAAAACATCAGGAGTTTGTCCAGCAGTTGCATAAAACCAGTTGTCATTCGCTAACGTTAACGAAACAATGCTAATGTTAGACACATGTGCGTTTAAAATGTACAGTCTGATATATCAAATATGAGCAAGTTAGCAACAGACAAATGACTCATAATTCTGACACCTGGCTGAGGCTCTGACCTGTTAAATAAGGCATGAACTTAGAGGTGGCAGACCCATTCAAAACAATGACAACTGCATTGAATTGTTGCACACATGGCACCAATTTCAAACTCAGTGACTATTGTCTCTTCCTTCTTTATAAGTCCCTTGGATGTATGTAACAAAAGAAGTATTCCAACTGTAAAATTGCACCATATAGGTGTTTGGGAAGTTCAAGGAGCATGAATTTGCTATGAGCCGTATTGCTCACTTGCTAGCAATAATTTGGATTAATCAGGGGGAACAATGGCTGGTATTTTATTTTCTTCAAGAGTTTAAGATCCAGCCGAACCACTTTTGCATTTTTGTCTCAGCGGCAACTTGAAGCTCTGAATGCAGCACTGTCATCTGAGATGTGACCAGCAGAGCTGGGTGCAGGAGACAGGAGCTGTGCTTTCATCCAGCTGAGTTGCAAACTGTGCAAACTTTTAAATGTCATAAAAATTGAACTCGTGAATTTGGGAGGTTTCTGTCAGCTGAATTAAAAAGGCTTCTCAAATGTAAATGAAAGCATCTGTGGCACAACCGGAAAGAGTTTTTCAAGAGTGGATTGGTGTCGGGCAAGATGTTTTTGTTTTTTAGTGTGGTGAACATCGGGGACATGGTAATGCTTAGTGTCGATGGGTGTTGACACAGGCGCATAGTTTGTCCAGAGTTGTCTCATGACTGATAGTTTCATGGCGCTTAAAACTTCAAAGTCAAAACTCCGAAACAGGCTTGTAAAGTTATGCTCACTCAGTCTCCACCCTTGTAGTTGGCAGTAATCACTACAATTTTTTGTCAGTATTTTGTCAGGACTTGTACAGGCAAAAAAAAAAAAAAAAGGATAGATTTCAGCTTTTGTTTTTGTTATCATGGAGACAGCTTGTTCTGCCATGACCATTGGAAAATGGTTCAAATGTGGGGCATATTGCCAATTTTTGGTGAGCTGCTGACTATTTCTGCTGAATCCCTGCTGAAAGCATTATAGCCTAATGTGGCTCACAATGAATAAATACTATGGTGGAATAGTTAATTGAATATTTTAGTGTGTATCTGGACCAAAACCTTATATTCTTTGTTCTCCAATTTTAACTTTGCTAAAGACCTAGTTTTTCCCTGCAGGCTTTAATAGAAATTTCAACAAACCATTTTCATATTGCCACCCAAATCCTAAATTGCCACCCTATATAAGCAAATGGTATGACTTCCAGCCACAAATTGGCAAGTAATCAAAGAACAGCTGATAAATTATTCCACATTGCTGTATGTGTTAATGTATTTGGGGTGTTCTCATGTGCCTTGGGCGTCTCATTACCATCTGTCAGACTACACCAGTTAAACTGGTTTTAACCAAACCAATTTACAAAGGTTTACATGAGGATGATCAGCATAGAGTCAGAGGTGTGTGAGGAAGACAAGAGGGATGAAGTGATTTAAAGATGGATTGTGGCAAGAACAAAGCTCATGGGATATAGATAGTGAAGTAGTGGGGGGTGACAAGAGACTAAAAAGAGGACAGTAAAGGAAAGAGGGGATGGTAAAATGAAAAATACTTGACTGGGAAGTGTTCACAAGTTTGAATTTGAATGAAGATGGCAAGACATAATCATTTAAAGGAATGCTCCAACATTTTGGGCAAAATACCCTTTTTCCGACTTACCCAGACTGAGATAAGATGTTTGACACCATTTTCACCTCTGTATGTCCACTGGTTCTCTTTTGATGGGTAGTACTTAGTGTTAGCTTAGCATAAAGACTTGAAGTCTACAGGAGTCATTAGCCTAGCTCCGTCAAAGTGAACATGTAAACAAAACTGTCTTGTTTACACAAGGTATCATGCATTTGACACACGTCTTGAATGTTTTTTAAAAACGAGACTCATTTTGGGAGAAGTTAGATGACTGGAACTATAACCTCTGAACACATATATCCTGTATACTAACTATGCCTTCATGGGTGCGCGGATCACTGTGCTTGACAGAAGGACCATCTAACTTCCAACCATCTAACTTCTTTTAAAATAACATTCCAGGACGTGTATTTAAAAAAACACGATACATTGTGTAAATAAGACCGCTTTAGAGTTGCTGTAAGGTTTATTTTTTTCACTTTGATGGATCTAGGCTAATGACTCCTGTAGACTTCAAGTCTTTATGCTAAGCTAACACAAAAAAGCTACCCACTGGGACTAAAGCAGTGGATGTACAGAGCTGAAAATGGTATTGAACATCTTGTCTCAGTCTGGGTAAGTCGGATAAAAGGTATTTTGTCCAAAACGGAGCAATCCTTTAAGTTTTCTATAGACTTTGGTTATCATTATCAACCTTAGTATTTACCATCTGAAAGCTGATGTGTGATGTGTGTTATAAGGATGTGGAGGGGAAGATCAAACGCTGAGAAAGTAAATAGCAAGTTTTCCTCTACCGGGCCAACTATAACTTGCGAGGGAAAGAACCATTTTCAGTGTGCTGTCTGTAATTTAAAATAAAATGGAATTTCATGAATGATCTAAGCTCTAAATGACCCTGGTTGGTAGATAGATGAATCAGGTTAGTAATGAGGTCTGGTGGGCATGTGTGCAGTTGGTTGATTAGAGAGCTCCAGTGTTTTGAATATCTCTCCCGCTCCACTCAAGCTGCATTGCTCTGTGTGATGAGCACTCACCCAAACTAGAATGTGTTGAGTCAGCTGCTCTGCAAGCCTCCTCTCTCTCTGTCCCTGCCCAGCATGCTATTTATACACACCC
>OMKZ01021732.1:0-13192 GCA_900302535.1 Neoniphon sammara | reverse complement strand
AATAATAATAATAATAATAAATACCAATAATAATGTAAATATAAACATCAAAAGTAAAAAGGGAGGAATAAACTAAATTAAAAATTAAAAGCCAGTAAACCAGACTATTGAAAGTTGCAGCTAAAAATGAATGTTTTCAGTTTTGTTTTAGAAGACAATAGTGTTGGAGCACATCTAACATGACTGAGTAGGAGGTTCCAGCAGCTTGGAGCATAAAAGCTAAAGGCAGTTTCACCAGTTTTTGTAGAGAGCCTGGGAATGACCAGACGTCCTGAGGGGTCGTCTGGAAATAAACTAAAGCTTTTACCTTCTCAGTTACTTTAACTACAAATATCTGCTGTAAATCATAATGGGACTGTGAGATTTCTCCATAAAATGTTTCTATGACCTCATTTTATTAAAATTATGAAAGCAAGCCCCCACGTGACAACACGTAGCTGTTCCGCCAATAACAGTGTGCCACATCATCCAGACTGGGGTGACCTGCCCTGCAAAAATTAGCTGCAAGCAGAAGATCAACAGCATTGACTGGTGCAAAATTTGTTAATATAGTAGTGAATTGAGAAGGAGGCTGGGTAGGAGGAGCATGAGTAGTTGTGGGGATGTTTGCCCTAATAGAAATTATTTTTCTGCTGAAGGAGGCTGCAAAATCCTCACACTTCTCAGTGGTAATAAAATCACCAGGAACTGAAGTTCTGGAGTTATTTAAAAGTTTATCTATTGTACAAAAGAGAACCCTTGAGTTGTGTGTATTATTGTTTATTACATTTTTAAAATATGCTTGCCTTGCTTTTCTAATTTCTGTGTTATAATTAATACATTTTTGAAAGTATCGAGATGCTCAAGAAGCTGGGTTTTATCCCATTTACACTCAGCTCTTCTGCAGTCCCTTTTCTTCCTCCTTATCAATTCATCCATAAGCAAAGGGCATTTACTTTTATCACAGAACACTTTGATTTTAACAGGAGCAATATCATCTAAAACTTGCTTAATTCCCTTAATTTACTCTTAAATTACTTAATTTAGTGGCAAAAATATCAGCTGAGTTAGCAGGCATGTACCGTTTCTGGATGATTTTAACAGGGTTAACCCTTATAGGAACAAGATTGATTTAAAAAAAGATGCAGTAATGGTCTGATAGAGCAACATCAAGTGGTGAAACACATTAACGCCTTTGGAAATAATTAAGTCTAATATATGGCCCAGGAAATATATATTGCCATGTCAGACACATTTTCTCTATGGGGAAAATCCATGGGATTTTCACATAATCATCCCTGTTACAGTCAATCATTTAAGCCTTCCTCATGGGAATACACAGCAGTGCAGACTGTTTTCTGTAATTTTCTAACAGTTATCAAGTGTTCCTTATGATGCAACAACCAGTTGCATCATAATTGATGGGAATGCAAAAGGAAGCTAATTTTATTGAATGAAGCTCAAACAAAGCAAATGAAATGCTCTAAATTCTGAAAAAAGGAGCTCCAGTTTAAACATTTCTCCCAGGTCCTGATAGTAATTGGTATGTGTCCTTATATGATGCCAGAGGAGGACAACATATCTAGTGCCTGTTATGAGAACAGGGAGATAAGGCCACCTGCTTGGACTTGCCATGGTGACAATGCCCCCATCCTTTCCCCAAACTGACACTCGGACAAGGCCACAGAGAGAAAAACTCTCTCTCTCTCTCACACACACACACAATGATGATATGACTCTGCCAGCCATGATTGTTTACATTTTTCAGCAGTGTAACCCAAATATGGATTACAATAGTAAGCAGAAGTCAGACTAAGTGTTCATAGGAATTTATCTGCAGCCCAGAAAACTGCTGGGGACTGCCTGGAACAAATGCTGAGTCTGAATTTCTGGCAGTCTCACAGGCCTGTGAAACTTGGCAATTGACCCCCCAGCCTCGAGTTCTAGGGTATAGGGTTTCACGTGCAAATGATAAGGCTATAAGCTATACAAATGCAAATAGGCCGATCAAGGTTGCAGGAAACTTTGACTCCTATTCTATAGTAAGAGCTCCAAATATTCTAAAATTCGAAAACCATGTTTATTTATTAATTTTATTTTGGTTCATATTTTTTTCTCTCATGTTTTATATTGCACAGGTTGCATTTTTTTCCTAAAACCCTTCTAACCCCATTTTATAGGACTAGCTATGTTATAGATCTGGCATAGTATAAATATAGACCCTATTATTGTACTGTAAAAGATGTCTGAATCAGCTTTTTTTTTTCTTTTTTTTTTTTTTTTGTGGTTAACAGCAAGTCGGGTATAAACTGTTAAAGGACAATTCCAGTCAGCCTGGGTCTTATTGACATAGTTTCTTCCAATCATGCCTGATGGTTAAGACTTTTTTATGCACCTGCTTCATTGTGGAGTTATTTGGAGATGGACAGTCCTTCTCATAGCGTCACAATGGTGTTCCTTAGGCATATTTTTATAAGGGTTCAATGTACATCACACAAGTCAAGTTTAACCATTTTTTTAAATTTGGAGCCAGTCACCTTAATGTTACCTGATATAAAATGTTCATTGCAGAGTGGAGTGCTTTGTTGGTGTCCATTCCTCTCTTTTTATCATTGCTAACCACCTTCTGCGACATTAGGTATCTTTGGGAATCTGATAAAATGTTACATGTGTGTTTTTTTGCAGTTGTCGCACAGCACACAGACAGCATTTTGTTTTGATTTTTGTATCTCCTGTTAGGGTTAGGTTTAGGGTTAGTGTCGTCACATGATGAATGACAGATGAGTGACAGATGAATAGGAAGTAGGAACAGAATGCTCAGAGTACATGCATCATCCTAATGATGCATATTATCAACCATGAGTTGAGCATAAAACCATGTTTACTGAAGATGAGACTGAGGCCCATGCCAGTTTCTGTGGAGACCGGTATTTCAACACTTTCAAACCATCAATTGGTTGACCAGTTAGTTGGTCAACCAATTAGTGCATGGAATGGTCTTTTTGGAATTTCTTTTCCTTTGCCAGATACAGTTCCAACTCAGGAAGGTGGAGTGTCCCTCTCATATCAGTAGGATATGAGAGGGTCACTCTGCTTTTGGTTCAGATTTAGGATAATATTTGAAATGGCCGACACAAACAGTTAAAGGAATTCTCCAAGATTTTGGGCAAAATACCCTTTATCCGACTTACCCAGTCTGAAACAAGATGTTTGATACCATTTTCACCTCTGCACAACCCCTGGTTCGGTTCCGATAGTTAGCCTTTCGTGTTAGCTTAGCATAAAGACATGAAGTCTTTTCTTTTTCTTTTTTTTTAAACTTGACCTTCATGGCAAATTTCAGCCTCATAGGTATGGCGTGCACAGCTTTCTGGACCAACAGAACAAGATGGTGGGGCTAAACCACACCACTGACAAAGGAACCTCTGCTGAGTCCAATGATGTCTCTCACAAGAGTCTATGACAACAAACACACACACATTAACTCACTGAACAAACTAGGTCCTTCTTACGATGCACCCAAGCTGTACCGTTCTGGACAATACATGGAGTGTCTATTGATGCCTTGACCCTCTCCCACTGCACCCAATGTTCCCTGGCCTCAAACCAGATGCTATCCAGCTTAGGGCATAACAGATTTTATGTCTGTCAAATCTGTCAAGCTTCTCATCAGACACAGTGCTGTAGAGTTGTCTAATGCTAATATTATATTTTGATAATCTCCTGAATATTATGGACCTGGAAATACCTGTCAGTATTGAAATGGTGGGAACAGCTCCAGGAGATGTCAGAGATGAATTGTTTGTTCATTCACTTTGGATCACTTTTGGACACATGAGGAAAAAGAGAGCCAAGTTGTCATGAGCTCTTAAATGCCAATGGCACACTCTTAAGATTAAAGGATGAAATGCTGAGAAGAGTTTTAGTTTATGTAAAACTTCATCTTCCCTAAAAAAAGAAAAAGAGCCAGAATGAAAACAACAGCAAAAAATGCCTTACTTTGATGCCTTACTTTGAAGGGATTATGTCCTATCCTCTATTTATCAAGATGGAAAATTATAACCAGACAATAGTGATTCTGACGCTGAAGAGAATATGCTTGATGCTGGGTTTAAACAGCACTGGTACCTTTTTGAAATTTGTGTACAAAACAGAGACAAACACCTAAAGCAATCAAAAAAATTGTTAAAAATGAAAATAGAGTGACAAATAATGATAAAAAAACAATAATGAAAAATAATAGGCTATTAATCTGGACCACATTTGGATAAACAGCTGGCTTTCTCCTGCCTCTGTGGGTTCAAAATCCAAGCCTTCAAGTGCTGAACTGACTGTTTTCAGTGACATATGTGTGCGCATGTGCAGTGGTAGGATGTGGCAGACATACATGCACATGCGCGCCTGCATGTTAAGAGTCAAACATGCACATGTGTCTGTGTAGATGAGTTGCACTGATCACACACAGACACAAACATTCACATGTGGGGTTTTTAGTAAAAAGCCACATGAGCATATGTGCGTGCGTCTATTTCTCGTGTCCCTTTGTACCCCTCATACACAAACACACACACTATGAAAATTCAAGTTCAAACAAGTCAAGTGAGTGATGCTGAAGGATAAACGGAGTGATGTTACATAAGGACAGGAAAAACATTACTGGGGAAATTCCACAGCATTCCAAGCAAAATAACGATCTAAATATTTACACACTGTCTGGCAGTGTTATTTAGGGTTTTTCTATGCTTTTCAATCTGGGGGAGTAAATTTGAATACATTTAATTTCCCTCTGGGATGTGATGTCATGGAAATAAACAAGCACTCCTGTTACGTGATGAAGGAGAGGATTACGAAGGCCATCCTAAATAGATTATTTAGAATCTTATTTATACAGAGAAGGTCAAAGGTCATATATAATTATTTAGAGAAGCTCAAGCTGCTTTGAATCAAAATCACCTTCTCATCATCATCGTTTTTAGTCACTTTGACAACAAAAGTGATTTAATTATCTTTCAGTAAACTAACCATTATGATTGTATTTTTAATTTCCTGACAAAATATCTCATCACATCATGACTGGTGTGTATTGCAGTGAGGGCTGGAGTTTATACACTCATTACTTTCCCAACAGCTGGGGAGTTTCATGCCAAAATAAGAGAAGCAGTAGCCAATAAAATGTGTTACCTGACTGCTGGAGAGAACAGAAAACTTACTATGGAAAATAATATGCTCACTTTTTATCTTAGGGATTGTGCTTGTAAAATAGTGTTTGATGAAAGACTATAGCGCTGAAGTTACCAGTGATTTATGTCCCTTAAATAAACTGTGTGAATCTAATACTGCATACAAATTATTTATTTATTTATTTCATTATTTTGCCAAAAAGGAATAGTCTTTTTGAATGCAGTTCTTAAGTATTTGTTTTATAGTCTTTCTGATTGTTTTGTATAGCACACAGTACAGACCGGCAGGAAAGAGGGGAGAGAGAAATATATACATATGTCAAGATCAAGTTCATTTATTTAGCCTGCATAGAATTTATATATGTAAATGGAGGTTGTGATATTCAAACACAGCTTCCTGCACTTTGCACTTCTAAGGACACATGTATTTGTAAAATATGCTAGACATTCTGTATGTGTATATATGAAAATGTGCCAAATTCACACAAGTATCATGAATTGCTCAATTGTGTCAACATGGCAGTGAATATGCTGATATTGGCAGTCCAAGAGATTAAACATACAATTTCTCGTGAATTCCTAATAATATGATCAACTCCACTTGTCCTGGAATATCTTGGAAAATAGTTGTTAGCATAGCCCAGCGGACTAAGCGTGTCCGAAGGGTTATCTTTTCTGCATGTTTATCGAGTTCGAGTCCCCTCTTTGTTTGTTTGTTTATTTCATTTTTTGGGCTGATGGATGCGTAAAAGGTGCTTTGTTTCTTTCACATTTACTGACTCTCTTAATGGCAAATGTCTAAGCACAATTTTTCTGTCAGTTCTTTATGAAATGCAAATGAGAACATTTGAAAGGGCAACAAAACTTGAGAACTAAAAAAATAAATAACTACATAAAATGAAGATTTCACTTCTACACTTGATGAACACGGTGCTTGTTAGATCATAATGTGACTTTGGTTCCATTTTGGATGCACTACATGAAATGTCTTTGGAAGAATGGTGACTTGTTAGTGTAGTCTAGGGGAGTTCAAGTCACACTTCCTTTTTGTTAATTTCATTTTTTGGGCTAATTCATGTGTAAAATGCACTTCTTTTATTCAGTGAGTACTAAATTGATGACACAGGGAAACAACACACCAAAACATTTAACATTTGCTGATACAAGTTTATTTATTTGAACGGGCATTCACAAGGACAGTCTAATCATGACCCATTCTGGACATGTACAAATGGGTTCAAAATCCAAGAGGGAGTGCTCCTCTGCTTCCCAGTCCGGCTGTCATGTGACCTCCACTTCAAACACACACACACACTATATCTGACAGTGTAAAAACATCTGAGGATGAAGGTAGATATCAAACCTATACATAAAGTGACTGTGACTCTGTAGCTGTTTGCTCTGCTTTGCTCTGACTGTTTTCCTAAATGTTTGTGTCAAAAATTACGACGTGCCGCCCTCTAGCGGCCGATCTCCGCGTCGCAACAGGGTACAACAGCAAACTGTAGACTCTGGTAGTAAAGGTTAGCTCTTTTAGGTTAGCTCTTTTAGGTTAGCTACTTTTACATAGGAACACATACGTTTCTTTGATTGTGTGCATTAACAAAGGTGTGGATTATATTTTAGATTTTATAGACCGTGATGGAAACATCCTGCCACAAAAAAGCAAAACAAAACAAAACAGGTGTTTCTTTCAGGAAAACTGTTTCATGCCATTAAGCCTCCTTTAGGGCATGGCCCTTTATTAACATATGGCATGGCCCTATTGAAAGGTCTTTCCATAATTATTGGTGGTACAGAGACATTGATCTAAAATGTAATAATGCTCATATGAGAGAGGTACTAGCCAGTGGATCAATGCTGTTCTCCTCAAACTTTAATGAAATGGAAACTTTCATCTCATTCTTACTGAAAATTGTGTGTGTATGCATGTGAAAAGTGTTTTACAGTTGACAACCAGATAATTGTGATCAGGATCAATGAGGAGATGTTCTTGTTCTTTGTATGTAATACTGATTCCTTTCAAATAATAATAATGCTATTAAGATCTTGTGTGTGATGGGCAAATCATAAATTCATGTATTCACAAGACTAGAGTGACTCTGTTCGATGTTCAGATCAAATCTTTTGTTAACTCGTTAAGCTATGTTTTGTGTTGCATTTCTGTTTGCACAGTCCTTCTGTTCTTTGCATTATTTTGTATTGCAATATGATAAATTGTAATAAATAAATTAACTGTAGCTATATTACTGTAAACAAAAAAATGGCAGAGGCATTTTGCATTTTAACCACTTTGGGGGTATTGCATTCAAGAAAAGAATTGTTCTCAAAAAGTTGAGACTACTACTGCTACTACTGTAATACTACTACTACTACTACTACTACTACTACTAATAATAATAATAATAATAATAATGTTATTATTATTATTGTTATTATTATTGTTATTATTATTATTATTATTATAAAAATGTGATATGATGATGATGATTATTATTATCATCATCATCGTCGTCATTATTATTATTATTATTATTATGAAAAGCTTTTTTTCAGTAAAATCTGCTTGTATCATTGTCACATTTCAGCTAATAACGAGAAAATGTTGAAGACATACGTTGCATTGTTGTTTCATGTTTCATATATGATAACTGTGTGTCGTTTGTTAGGTGTTAGGGTTAGGGTTAGGTTAGCAGCATAGATATATGCAGTAGTGACGCTGCAGAGGAAGACAGACACGTTGTTCCGGTCACGTGACGGTGGGCGTGTCCAGAGCGCTGATGTAAACACAAAATAACGTCTCACCCTCCCGTCGGATAAAGTCACAGCAGAGCGCCTTGACCAGATTAACCCCAATATATCTTCACCGGTCGGTTTTGTAAAATAATATGCTTTAATTTGGCCGACGGGGCCTCGACGCCATGGACTTCTACATCAATCTGAAAGTCAATTTCAGGGGAAATGCCAAGAATTTCCTGCTGTCGGGATCCGAGACGAAGAGCTGGGAGTCGATGGAGGCCATGGTAGGCAGAGGAGCACGCAACACCGGGCCGGTTTCTCAAAACGGCACCGATCACACATCATAAACCTGATGGAGCACGATCAGTTAGCCTGATATATACCCGATAACCTGATCGATCATCAATTTCATGCCCGTGATTTGTGACATTGGTGTTGGCTAACCGTTGGTCAGTGTAGCTTAACCCCTTGGAGAAAAGAGCTCTGGTAATCCTGTAATATCATTCAGAAGGACACATACAACTATAACATCACACATATCATGCAGCTAAGTTAAAAATATTACAGCCCGCTACACGAAATCAACAACACATAGGGGATTTAGTCATAATATAATAGTGAATTGTTTTTGTTTTTTGTTTGTTTTGTTGTCAGGGGAACACTGTTGACTGGCGCTAGCTTACATTCTCCTTACCATGATTCTTAACATAATCCAACTCATAACAGGGCTAACGTCAAATCTATGTTAATTGTGAAATAGCTATTGTTTCAATAGCTATTTAGTATTCGAAATTTTGACATCTACTATCTGACCGTGTTTGCTGGTATCAAAACTCACCGTCGAGGATATTGAAACATTAGCCTAACGTTTTAGAGATTATAAGGGTAAGTGTCTATGAACGGTTAACATCAACCAGCGTTCTCATGTGAATTTTGTACGAATATTGTAGTGATTTTTCTTAATGAGTTTTGGAATGAATCCTTTATAAATAGTACTTCTAGAATATATATTGTATTTTTAATATTTATTTATTTATTTATTTATTTTACTTAAAGGGAAACTAGGTAGCAGCAGATTGAACAGAGGACACAATGATTTACATCTCATACACCAGGTGAATGCACTTAACTGCAATTAAATAGAGGATTTTGGATTTTGAGGGTTGATCAATAACAGGAAAACTGTGATCAAATCAAAAAACTATATTGTGCATTGGTGGCCCTGAGGAGTAGGGTTGAAAACCACTGGGATAGACTGGCACTTAGGACAGTGCTGATAAAGTTACATCTATAATGCTTTTGCACAACGCAAGCTTAACTTTTAAGCTTCTGAATCACTCTGCAGGAGCTGGTCTCCTCTTGGAGCTTAATGTTTTTAGGCCTGACAATTGCATTTATCATGGTTTTCAGTGAACGCAATGTCACTCACTAGGTTTTTTATTTAGTGGTCATTGGGCTGTTAGGAGTAAAGAAATAGTTCACCCCAAAATTGATATTTACATATGTAAAGAAGAAATTTTTACCTCTTGAAAACATGCACAAAATGCCCATCAAATTTCTCATCTTAACCCAGTATAATCCAAGTGTTATGTTGACAAACCATGGTACTGATTTTTTTTTTTTTTTTTATGGCACCTAAATTAGATCCAAACTCTAATTTCTTGGCTTCCTACCATCCATATTAATATCTGTATTTACATTGTAAATGTCTTAAGCACTAGGCAGTTTCACACACTGGTGACACCAAACGGAAGTGTCCCTGGAGCAAGGCTAACAGTTGTGAGGACTTTATTACCCAGAAATCATGCAGTGTGACTTCAGCAAACTGCACACTCGGATATGCTTGCTTTTCTGTGTCCGTATATGATATATATATTTTTTTATTTTATTATTGTTTTTTTATTTTTGCTTGCTTTTAGACTAAGGAAGCAATTTGAAGATATGACTTTGGGCTCTGAAAACTTCCCCTGACACTTTTTCAGTATTTTTGACACTTTTTAGACTAAATGATGAATTGATTAATCAAAAGAATATATGACACATTAATTGACAATGAAAATAATAATTTCTTGCTGCACTAGGCTGATTTTCACATGAATATCTTATCTTGGACTTATGGAGTGCCAGACAAAAAGCTCAAATTCTTAGATCCCCAACATTACAAACACCTGGTTGCGAGGAGTTCAAAGGTCAAAGTCAGTAGATGGAACAAATATTCCTGTGGTCCAGTATGATGATAAATCATAGAGAAGTCTTTGGTGAAGAGTCCAGGCAGGACAGCAGAAGCTGCCTGTGGCTTGGTGGCTGTGGTTGCCATTCAGTACGCAGTACGTAGCTGAAATGAATAACTGTCGAAAACACAACTCACGTTCCAGGAAGCCATACTGTTGTTGAACTGACAAAACAAACTGGTGACAGATAGTCTCAGCTTTTGATCAGGTGTAGCTCACTTGCAATGGTTCATACATTCATTTTTGTGTGTGTATGTATGTTTACTGCCTGAGGCTAAAGGTGAAAATGGACAAGCCCTCTTTCTTTCTTTCTCTCTTCCTTTCTTTCTTCTTTCTTTCTTTCTTTCTTTCTTTCTTTCTTTTTTCTTTCTATCTCATGCTATCACATAGATATGCGGTGCTGTACAATATGAACCAGACATAACATATTTCTTCAGATAAAAGCCGGTAATCGATTAAAAGCCAGGTCTCCAATAATGGGGGCGTGGTCGACACGAACAAATCAAAGCCAACCCCAAATACAGGGTAGGGTTAAAACAAGTAAAAACAACAACAACAACAACAAAAACAGGAGAGAGGGGGAAAAATTGACTGGGAGAGGGGGAAAAATAAGCACACTGAGTGCCAGTGCTCCCCCCACCCCTTCCGGTCAAAGTCCAGAAAACAGAAGCAAATCAGAAAACAAGAAGACTTCGTACAAAAATATTAGCAAATGTACTTATCAAACAAAGGGAATTAGAGATAATGGCCTCTCTCAAATAGAAGCCTGCCTCCAATAAAAGCCTGATATCCTCTGCAGCTGAGCGAAATAAAGGCCTCGGCCACTATTAGAGGAAATATGGTATTCACATTCAGCTATAAAACAGGCAAGACATGCACTCTTATCATCCTCATGGTGGGAAAAACCTGCCTGGAAGACAGCAAAGTAGATGGAAATTCAGAAAATAAATAAATAGATAAATGTTAACCTAAACACCAAAATGATCACATTGTATTGTTGAGAGGTGAGCAGAGCCGGAAGCCAAATTACCCACCAAGGCCCAAATCAAAAACTGCAGCAGCTAGATTGAAGTGCTGGATTGGGAATAAAGGGAATAAATTATGACTTCAGTACAGTTACAAGAGGTCAAAGTTTTTTCACCCTCCAATAACACGTTATTTGTGCTGCATGTACAATGTTAGATAATTATAGAATAGTGTTAGTGGTGCAGTAAGCAAAATGTCTTTGTATCTGCTTTACTTAACACAATTTGACTGTGTTCCTTTTCCTGGTTTCCTTTTTCTTGTTCTTTTTAATGTCACAGCTCTGATTTGTGATGCCAAATGGAAACAGGCTGCTTCTGCCAGCTTAATTGACTTTTATTTTGGTTGTTAAATTGATCTTAAAGTAATAATTGGCCTTTTTAAATACAAGCAATGGCTGAATTACTGTTATAAGAACATATAAAATAGTTATTTAATCTACAACCGGTTCATCAAAGCTTGAAAACATCTGCTGTTCTAAACACCCATGAGAGGCTGCAGCTTCTCAGGAAAAACCCTCTGCTGCACAGAAAGTGACGTGTTTCACATTTCCAAAGCAACAACAGCAGTTTGGAATAAAGAAGGTAGAAACAACAAGAAGATGCAGCCTACAGTGCGGACATGGAGTGGAAAACACAGAAGCAATCACCACTTATCACCAAAGGTGTTGCCCAAAAAAAGTACCAGTTCCCACCACTTGATAAGCTGGCAACCATAGAGTGGGGTTGTCAAGCCAACATGGCCACTACTGAAAAGTGCTAGGGCAAAAGTCCAGGAAGCTCATTTTTTAAATCAGTGGTGGCTGAAACAGCCAGTGTCACCAAACAGACTGAAATATCGACTCAGACCCCAAGAGCTTTGGATTTACGGCCCGTCTGTCTCCTCGCTGTGACAGAGTGGAAAAGTTCATTTCTCTGAGTGCTGCTGAGTCACAGATGCCAGGCATCATGTTGAGCTGTAGCTTTACCAGTAAGGATGGAGAGAGAGAGAGAGAGAGAGACAGAGAGAGGGAATGTCAAGCCAAATGTCAAGCGAAATTTATGCAAACGAAATATCGCGTAAAGCAAAATGCGAATCAGGTGCATTCCCATCAGCTGTGTTGAACGAAAATCAAAAACACATCCACCACAAAAACTGAAAGAGTCTGCTAATAGTTGATCAATGTTGGACAAATGTTCTGTGGTATTGGCTCATGTTTGGTCATATTTAAACGTTCTTCCGAAGACGAAAACAAGGGCATTCACTTGGGGATATTCAGAACATGACAGAGACAGCAGCAGCTTTGACATTTCTCGGGAGTTTGTGAACATTAGAGGGCGTCCAAAGCCACTTTTGAAGAGTTTTGCAATCAAAATGAGCCAGCTGTGCCAAGAATGCATCGTTAGCCAAGCAAATGGGTTTTCGTCGCAATTTATCGCATAATTCCTTTGTCAGCAAAAACCTGGGAGCTACAAGTGAGCATGCAATCTTTTTTCTAGTATTTAGTAAGTTATTTCTTGTATTTCGGAAGAAGAGAAATTCTAACTTCATCACTGAACCACGATGAGTAGGCTAAGAACCTGTTAGCTAGCTAGGCGCGCACAGCAAACTAGCTCTTTGTCTTGTCAAGGGTCAAAGAATAGTGTTTTTTCCGCTCTCTTTTATACTTCCTAGGTTGTGAATCTGCCTTTTTCAGGTGAAAATATTCATGTGTAGATTGTGTGTCTGTCTTTGTGTGTGTGCCTGTGCGTATTTTGGGTTTTTTTTTTGTAAGCAAGCATCACCATATTGGTTTAACTCCGTAATTTTGGCGTAAATCACTAAACTCGAAATTTTATTTTTTAAAGATTTTTTTTTTGGCATTTCTGCTTTATTGATAGCGACAGTAGAGAGAGACAGGAAAGCTGTGGGAAAGAGTGGGGGAGTGACATGCAGCAAAGGGCGCAGGCCGGAATCAAACCCATGCCGCCGCGATTATGTGGTACGCGCTCTACGGAGTGAGCTACCGGAGTGCCCGATAACCTCTCCACGTTTAAGTACGTCCACTAAAAGGCCCACCTT
>OMKZ01021728.1:21294-31580 GCA_900302535.1 Neoniphon sammara | reverse complement strand
TCTCAGGGTCGACTATTGCTCTTAGAGATCAGAAGCAACATCCACACAGCAACCTCGTGCATACACACACACACACACACACACACACACACACACACACAATGGCACCATGTGAGTGTACTGTTACCCCCTGGAGCTCTCCCTGCTCTTCCTCTGGTCTGACCCTGGGGTGGAGGCTATGAAATGAGATTATTATGTGTGAAATGAAAGCCCTGATCCTTCCTTACTGTGGGACATATCAAGATGAAAGGCAGATGATAGATGGAGGTGAGAGATAGCTGGAGGGAAGAGCTCCACAGGAGGGTTCAATACTGAACTAAACTCCTCGAAGTCATTGCATATGGCACATAATTGTATCCAAGAAAAATGCTTAGGCAGGTGGAGGGAACGTGTTTGCTTTGACCACGTGGAGCACCATGGGTGCGTCCCATAGAGATGAGGTGTAACAGTCTTCTCCAACTCGGGCTGCTTTCACAAATGATCCCAGCTTGAACAAACATTCATCCGGGCGTGAAGTGTGATCCTCACCTCCTAACCTGCAATTCGTCCTCTCGCTTGCAGCCTTCTGCTGTGTCTGTCTGACTCTGTTGAGATGGCATTCCGTGCATACCTCTGTTCTGATGGCCCCAGACCTGACGGGGGCACATGCACGGGGCACAGGGCCACAACAGGGAGCGGATGTATGCGTATTAACTCAAATCTCCAATGACAACCCCATTTTCGCCGTTATTGCGGATTAATCTTTCCCAGGCTCTGGAGTTAGGAATATGGGTTGAGCGTGTATATGTGTGCATGTGCTGGGGGGGGCAGAGAGGGGGTTGAGAAAGAGGGTGCAACCCTGGTCTACTGTGACCTCTAACTTCCTGATGTGAAACTCAGGCAAGCTCAGTAGAGACAGACCTCCTCTGACGGAGTAATTAGCGTGAACAATAACGCACAATTGCTTACAGTTGGATTAGCTTGAACTCATCTAATAAGGCATGCAATGCACCAAGTGGCTCAGTGAAGCGCTCAGGTTTTGGGAATGATACACACTCTTTGATGTTTTAATGAAAGGCATCTCTCTCTTCTCAGCTCACTGGCTGTCTGACCGACATATGCACTACAGCTGATGATAGAAGTGTTGAGTTTCTGGAACAATTGGACAGTGATGAATAACGAAATCTTAAAGTAAAGGGTCTTTTTACCATATATTTTGCATTAGCACATATCTAATTTCATCCTTTTTTTATCTTTACTGATTATTTTTGCCCTTCTGCTCTTTTACAGGTCTTTGAAATTTCTCATCTGCCTTTTCCTCAGCACAGGTCATCTACACCAGCCTCTCCATCTGTTAGTCCTCCATTCTTCATTTCTTTTAGTTCCTTCCCACCCTCAGATGGTGCTACACGGCCTGATGGTGCACAGAATGTACTGGACTCCATTGCAACGTTCTGTTGTGCTTTTCTATATGTGTTTTGCAAACTATTTAATTTCAAAGAGCCCCATACAGAAACAAATTAATCCACAGGATCCCATGTAATCACATTTTATCCCCGGGACCTCCAGCTGCAAAGAGTTTGTGTGCACATTTTATTTGGATAGTCCAGTGCTGATACTCAATTTACAATCAAGTGACTGTAACAAGTTAAAGGTTTACTGGGTTTCAGAAAATGGTGTGAAGAGTCTATAGATATTCAATGTCTGAGTTAAGGTTAGTATTTAAATTAAGCCTGGGCTGTAAGGTCAGAGTTATGGGTACATAATTTATAGGTACACAAATGTATCACACACTGTATTTCACTGCACTAAATACAGCTCTCTATGCTGCAGTGCTATATTGATCTGAAGTTTACTGTTCTGTACACAACTGTAATTTATTGTGTGCTCGCCACAAATGATGAGGTGGTCACGTTGCCTCTGCACTCACATTGGCTTCCACAAAGCCTCCAGTGGCAATTCGGTCTGTTTATTGCCGAACATGCTGATTGATTGCAGCCCTCTCTTTGTTTACTGTTGTGGAGTTGACTCAGGCATCATAAACAGAGCGGAGTGGACTCCAGACCTCTACAAACTCGCCTCTGGTGAGTATTCAACTTGCTGCACAGCCATGTCTTCATCTCCTGAGCAGCGTCCAACAAACTGAAGCCTCCTTCCTTTCTCTCTCCTCTCCGGGCAAGAAAAATGCCTGAACGGAATGCGCTTGATTCATTTCAAATGTCTTGTATTTCCAACTTTGTAGTTCCAACTTTTCTTTACTGTATCCTATTAACATGTGAAGCAGCGAATCATATGTGTCTATACTTCTTAATCCAGTCTGCTTCTCGGATAATTTTAACAACTGTAACCAATAACAATACACAGGGAAATGGGTAGACAATCAAAAGAAAAATAAGTGTCCTAGTCAAGCATTGTGCAGAGATTTAATTCCCAGCGGTGGGGGAACGCCAGAGGGCAAAAGGAGCATGCCAACCTGGACCGTGAGAGCTCTTTCCTGGGGAAATGACTTTGCCGGGCCCTTCTGGCTTTCTGCCTGGCTGGATCGAGAGTGTATCACCAGTTCCACATGCTGTCCCTGGTGTTTCACGCTTCCTAATATCTGTACTCCCTTCACTGACCAGAGAACATGGCCTTCGTAGAGTGAAAACTTTAGCCTGTATGTTAGTTGACACATTCATATGAGCTAAGGACTGAGAACCTTTTTATTTTCACAGTTTCACAGTCATCAAAGTCATACTGGTTATAAAATGAGACAGAGATCGTGCCCTGATATACAGAAATAAGCTATTTACCTCCATTTCTTTCCCCTAGTGGAAAAACACAACAATTTAATGTAAAATTACAGCATGCTCTGTACAATTACAGGGTCAGGTCATGTGTTACAATGCAGAGGCCGAGCCAAGTCAATAAGTCTCAATCCCCAGTGGAGTGAACCAGCTTGAGGAGTTATACTGTACACAGCCAGCACCGTTTAATTAGAGTAGGGGTGTCAGGGGAGGACCAGCCCCTATTACCTCTGATTGGTGAGGGTGAAATTATTTCCATTCCTCCATCAATTAAAGTTCAATAGTAGAACACCCATCTGTTTGCTGTTACACTGCCTGGCTCTGAAATGGATTTTGCCCTGCTGTATAGTTCTTTTATTTTAATGTTGAATGGACGCCATTACAGTCGCAGAGTTTTGCAAACTACGCTTTGGGATTTACAGTACAGTGTGTGTGTGTGTGTCTGTGTCTGTGTGTGTGGTATATTCCCATCCATTTGGCTTCTTGAAGAGAAATGGGTCCCTCCAACAACAATACATAACATTTCGCTGATGCTGTTCATAATGCCTTATTTCCACACAGAACATAATGACCGGCTGGCTGTACATTATTGCGCTTGTTAGACAGCTACTTACCAAAAAAATTAATAAATTGGCACAGAACATTGATTTTATTACTTATAGCCTAAAAGTTTCACAAAAGTGGGCACAGCCATGTAGCAAACTAACTGGTTGCCCATAGCAATGGTCAATAATACAGTTCAGTGGTCGTTATTCAGAGGTAATTGACCAAAGAGTCCCCCGACTGACCAATCAGAATTGAGTATTCCACAGAGCCATCTATATATTCATTCAGTTAATCAGGTGTAATAAAGAAGGATTATTATATTGATGCCATCCCCGCCTCACTGACCGCAGTAATGGCAGATGGACTGGAAGTGACAGGTTTGAGAGGAGAGTTCATTATAACAGCATTTTTACTTTGGGAAGGACAAGCTGCCTTAAGTCCAAAATGCTTGAGTGATGAAACAGACACAGAACAACATGTTAACCAAATCTAAGAGGACAAGTGGGACTTTCTGAGGACTAAAAATCTGTTCAAATAATTTCTTAAAGTTTATTTCATTTAGTCCCTTGATACCTTGCGCACAGTTTAATGCACTGAATACTCCTGTATATCTCGCAGTTTGGAGAGTAAACAGGGTGAATGAGTGCATGACGCAGAGTGCCCTGACTCACTGGATTGAAAGTGTTTGGAATTCTTGGGAGTTTTCCAGGAGCGATGGCTTTCATTGTTGCGATCAGAACCATATAACAAATTGTTGTGTGTGGCATCAACTTGGCCCGTGGGGACTTTGACTTTGTGTTTGGGAATAATTTGTTGTCTTGCTTATGTAACGCTCATCACTGTGGGAGTATTCCAGCAATGCTACTTTTACTTTCTCACTATTGTTTTCATATGACATCGTTGATGAATGGGGTGCATTTTCCCATGTAGAAGGGAGAGTGGGAATAATATTATGGAATTAAGTAATTATCACGGCCATTTGGAGAAATGCACCACATGCATTCGCCACAGGTGCACGCACACATTCAGCAGATATGACATATGAATATGTTAACATTTTGCAAGCACATGTCCCTCTCGCACTTCAGGTTTTGATTTGTGGATCCTGCACACGGCAGTCATACTGTCTAAGAGGGAGAGAAAAATCGTGCAGGGTTGTTATGATGTGCTTGGCCGGTAGCCTGTGTGAGGAGGAGTTGTGTGGTTCTGTGAAAGTGACCAGAGAGATTTCAGTGATTTTCATTTCCAGGCTGGCTTTTTCATGTGGCTCCAGAGCTTATGCAACACCCTGGCCGGTGGCTGCTCTTGCGTCAGCGGCAACAGGACAGCGATGTCCTTGGAATTGCAAGCGCAACTGCAGTCACTCTGAACGACAGAGGCTTGACACTTGACTGTTTTCTAGCAACATTTGGACCCATCATATTGGTGGGCTTTATTTCAATGGGCTTCCATCTCCAACAGAAAGGGCCAAAGTCTCAGTTTTGTTGGGGGTTGGCCAGGATGGTGATTGGCTCATGATGGACTGGATGCAACACACTGGATGGATAGAACTTCTTTGGCACAGACCTTGAGTGAGGTTAATAAATAATATGCGGAATAATGTGGGGAAGCCAGGGGAGCATCTGGCTCTTGTTTGACCACCAGGCCATAGAGCCAGTCTGTACCTCAGACCTCTAGTATCTCTGTGTGGCTGCTTAGTTCAAAGTTTGCCTCCCTATTGCTCTTACAAACAGCCAGCTGTGTCAATAGTTGAGAGTGATTATATAAGATGGTAATCACTCATTGTTAAAGAATGTCTCACTCAAACATGTGTCAGCCAAACTGCTTGATAAATATGGGTGGAAATCTCACCATAGGATACTGAAATTGACAAAACCTATAGGGTACAACACAAGGAATTGTTTCTAAAAATGGTCACAGTCCAGTTGTGAAACAGGCTGCTAGATTGAGATCCTCATCTAGAGTTATGTTTGCTTTGCCCTCACACCCCTCCACCAGCCCAGCTCTACAACTGATCTTTTCATTACACCAATTAAAAGCAAGGTCAGCCCATCCTGTCAAATTAAGCAATGACAAACTGGCTCTTACCCCTGAAAACTGCCTCTGTAACTACTATCCGATGCCCATATGTCTGATTCCACATCAGCGTTGCCCCCTGAAACACAACAAAACAATGAAACACACCTGTATCTCTATACAGAGGCAAACCAGATGTATGGCCGACATCTCTCATCATAACCTTGCCAATGTGCTCCCTCCCTCCGTTCTGAGACAAGAAGATTTACAGTGTGTGCACTCTATAAGACCTCCATTACCCTGGGGTAGGCACCATTCTGGTGACTGAGAGTCTAAACACACTGACAGGCTCGCAGCCTCTCCATCTACACAGACGTGCACATGCAGGCTGTTCTCAATTGCATTGCACTGATATCTTGGGAATACCTGCCTGGATAATTGAAAATTCCTCTAGGCAAGAGGCCATAGAGAGGCAGCAATACTGGATTATTATTCCTCATTTTATTACCTCCGCCTTGATGGATCAACTTAACCTTGGACACCAAAAAAGAGATGGGAGAGAGCTGCGCTCAGCCAAGTGATCACTGTTGCACCATAGCAACTGGAAGAGCTGGAATACAACAGAGGAGAGGCACTCATGTGTCCGTCAACAAGGCTTTTACAAAGGATGGCCTCTAACAAAGCATTCGTAGAGAGATGGGAAAGACAGAAAAGGCGATATGGAATGAAAGAGGGCTAGAGTGAAAGATACAAAATGAGGAGAAAAAAGAATAAAGACTTAAAAGACAATAGCTACAGCATAGAAGAGCACAGGTGGTGAGGGGAGAGAAAAAGAGAATAAGCCATTGAGAGAGGGAGGATCTGAGGGCTTAAGTCAAAGTGTGTGAAAGACATATTGCAGGCAAAGGCAAATGTGTAAACCCCAGGCACAGACAGTGGCTAAACTAACAGTCAATAACCAGGTCAAAGGTCAAATTGCTTACAAGACCTTGATGGTCCAATAACGAAATGGGGAGGCGAGGAGGTCTTGAGGGGCCAATTCTATTTGTAGTGGAATCCAATGTGTCACTTTGGATTAGTGCATAGTTCAGAAAATTTGGTTTGCATGTACATGGTTCCATTGATGAGAAAAGGAGTGGCCAGCAGGAGAAAAAAATGTTTAGCTGAATGGGTCACGAGTTGTTTGTGAGTCAGTGAGCTGTGTGACAGTGAGTCTAACAGCCCCACTGCAGGACAGATCTCCACCTGTGACTTTGATATCAGAGCAGTGTGGAAAAGTGGAGGACACAATTATGACCAAACTCCGGGCAGGCACAAGAGAAAGAGACGAAGAGGGAAGGCGAAGTAGGAAAACACTGATTTCTAGGAAGGGAAGGGAGGCAGGGAGGAAGGAAGTGAGGCCGGGGGTTGGGGGAGTCCGCTGTCACCGTGCAGGAACAGCTTCGGGATTCTGGAATTCCAAGATTCCAGGCTCGGGACCTGGGCGCGGGGATCAGGTCACCTGGAAGTGACAAGACGGTGCAAAGCCGGCTTCCTGAGATGATGTGTGTCTTTGGAAAAGGGAGAAAGTGATTTTGTCTAGAAACTACAGTCTATGAGCTGCTTTATCCTCTGCACAGTTTATACCCCTCTCTCATCTCTGTTTCTGCCCTCCTCTCACATCCAACTTGAGCTCTTGATCTCTGACTGTCTTCCTCTGTCTCTTTCTCTCTCTCTCTCTCATGAGGATCTGTCACACTTTGAAAAATGGCCCAGGTTTTTTTTTTTTTTTTTAGAGATGCTGACACTGTGTTGGGTGGTCTTTTGAGTGACAGCTAAGCAGATAAAGGCCTGCTTCAGCAGATCCATAAACATACAAAAAGATGACTGTCGCTATGTCATTGTAGCAAGTGACTAATATGCAATTCCAGCATGTTGTTTACTCTCTCAAAGCAATGAATCACTGTGTTGGACAACATTCAGTCTGGCTGAGTTCTGATTTTTGCTCATGCTGGTGTGTGTGGTGTTGTAAGCAAAGAGGCGGGCTGACAGATGTACACACAAACATACATACACACACACACACACACAGCTCACACACAACTGCAATTTGAGAATGACAGAAGACATCGGTGTACTGTGACCAGGGGAAAACTAGAAAACTGGAAGGAGCTTCACAGCGCAAAGTGGTTTGGGAACCACTGGGAATTAGATGATAGGAGTGGGTCACCAAAAAAAAAAAAAAAATTCTGCTTTCCTCTGTCCTCTGGGAAATAGGTATTTATGTATTGTTCTATCTCTATACTCCTATGCTCTCATGCCCTATGAGGAGACTCTGCATGCTACTGATTAGGAAACAACTACGAGAACAGCCATGAACAAATGGAATCCTGCAAACTGGTTTCCTGTAGTAAAGCTGTAATATAGGCCTCTCCCTTATTTGTAGGAGTGAGGAAAATCATACAGGGCATATGTACTATGAAACCTGAGTTGAGCAGGTGCCCCGTGATACCAGCAGCTCAGGGCACATTTCTAACATATGGAAACACTATGTGAAAGCGAGATCTTTGGTTTGCTGGCTGGACATGAGACAAATGCAATGAGAGAGATGAAGTTCAAAACACTAATCGAACTGTAAATTCAGAGCAGTTTGGTGGTTGTAAAAAGTGCATATTTCATATATGACACATGATTCTGCTGTAAGGTACCAACAAGGCATTTGTTATGGTTTTATAGATGAGATTTTCAAGCACTCTGGTGTGATATATTGTGTTACATACAACAGCAAAAACCGTGTGTCGGACTTCATAAAGATGGTCCGACTGTGTGTGTGTGCAAGTATGTATGTATGTTTGGGGCAGGGGGTGGGGGTCTATGCATGTGTGTTTGTGCGTGTGTGTGAATGACTGCGTACTGGAGTTACATGATGCTTCGCTCCATTTTCCCAGGGTGCGTCGTGATTTCTGGCAGGGATGATGAATATTGTTCTCTTGACAAACACTGAGAGCCAGCATCAGAATATCCCGCAGCAAAAAAAAACCCTGCCCTTCGAAAAAATACATGCTGTCCACACACACCCCAGCTCTTTAATATCACACATATCACATGCTGACTTTTGCCATTGTCTTCTCCCTTTCACAGTGCAGCATGTTGACATGGAAAGTCTTTAAGATGCCAGAACAAAAATAATAACATATGCACAGCGAAAGGCTGTAATCAAATTATGGCAAATGTCAGCACCATTTAAAACATTTTCCCCACATCTAATGTGCAGTGACATGCCTTAAAAGTGACCCCTTCCATTTTGACAATTGGTGGCAGTCCCGGTTCCCAGCCATAGCAGGTGCAAGGTGCCGCGGGGCAGGTGTGTTTGGAGTTCAATAGCAAAAACATGCCAGAGGGCAAAGATTCAGAAGTGCCTATCAGGTGATTTTCTAACACGTTTTTTACTCATTTCACTTCTCATCTGAAAAGGCCAAGCGTAAAGGGATTACAGGGTACAGACATGTCCAAATATCCCCATCATCACCATAGGCTCTAGGTGTCAGGCCAAGTTAGTATCAGCGCCCCCCACCAAACACATCTGTCCCCCTGCATTAAGCTCCAAATCTAACCCCAGGCTTCCCAGGCCCAGGTCAGGCCACACCTGGCTTAACCTGTCCACAGATGTCTGCTCTGTTTGGGAGCGGGAGAAGAGGAGGACCGCTGAGGCCGCTGAAAAGAGGGATTGGACTTATTCACTGGCTGAGTCCCAATGTTTGATTCCATGTTTTAATATCCTCAAGCTACTGTCTGAGGAAATTATGAGTTCAAATGTTTACTAAGTGGTTCACCGGTTGCTCTTTGAACTGTGTGTTTATCTATGCATATAAATTACAATAAAACTTGTTCAAGAGCAAGCCTTCAAAAATTAATTACCAAACCTTTGCCTGGGTAACTGCTGTCTCAGTGCTGCAGGTGCCTCAAGGAATTCAGTTTATATATTATTCAGAGTACTGAAGTGCAAAGTTGTTGCATCACATCCATGTCTCTCTCTCCATAATTTCTAATTTGCAACCTCCTTTGCGCAAAACCAGAGTGGGAGCATGGGAAAATAATAAGCTCATAAAAAAGTGTTATGTTGTACTTAGTGATACCAGTTTATTGTGCAAAAACATTCTCTTTTGTATCAGTGGTGCTGTGTACACATACTGTACAGTACACACACACACTCAAGCCCAGCTAAAACCTGCATTACTGTCAGCAAACACACACAGGGCATCTCATCTCTCTCCTTTGGCCCAGTTCTCTGGCTCTGGTATTCAGGTTGTATTTTCACAGTTGCATGTTGTGCCCCTCCTTCACCTTCATGCTGCTGACTTGGATCCATAGATCAAAAAAACTGGCATAATCCACTCAAACCTAAAAACATACAAGTCAGCCTGGATCAGATTCTAAATGCAATATCATCCCGTGCCTTGCTCATCCTCCTTTCGACACGAAGACCCTGGGTGAGTTTAGAGCTCAGGACCGGTCCGGATCCCATCCGCAGAGCAGATCTCCTGATCTGCTAGAGCCTGATGGGTTCCAGCTGCCCCCTCTTTCTCCTCTCTCCTGGGTCCAATACATCCCAGATGTGTCCTGCTGCCTGGCTGGACAGATTCACAGCTGGCTAAGAGAGGAGGGTGAGAAAGAAAGAAAGAAGAGAAAGAAGAGTAAGTTGCGGGTGTACTCCAAAGCTCAGTTACTTAGGTCAAATAGCTACGAAATACATCATTGTGGACACTTGGGGAGGGGTAAATAACAATTAGCAGCAGGCATTGTTTCATACCTCCAAATGCCAAACATTGTGCTCTGTGTTATGAGATAAGAATCAGTCATGGATATTACCACATGTAATCCACTTGCGCGCGCGCGCGCACACACACACACACACACACACACTCTACTGCTCACACACACTCTACACACACTCTACTGCTCACACACACTCTACACACA
>OMKZ01021726.1:0-16024 GCA_900302535.1 Neoniphon sammara | reverse complement strand
GCAAAGAGAGAGAAAGAGAGGGGGGGGAGAGAGAGAGGAGGGAGGGGGAGGGATGCAGAGGGATGACAAGCCAGTCAACCACAGACAGAAACACTTCACACAGCGCTGAGGGAAACTGTAAATCAGTTTGAGGTGGAGCTGAAACTTGGTCGTCCAGTAGCTGTGCTTGCTGTCGAGGCTATATTGTGGTTTCATAACAGAAGAGATCTTGGACTAATCCTGGTTGGCGCCGGCAATGTAAGACTTTGGAGGTATTTTCAGAGAAAAAACAATATTTTGGTACCCTTGAAAAGTGCTGAAAGTCAGTGGAGTTTGAGCTGAAGTCAAGCTGACCTGCCTTAGAGTGCACTCTCTATAAACACACTGAAACAGAGCGGTCTGTCTCATTAATTAATCCTCCTACACTTAGCGCCTGACAAACAGAAGTTTCTCCATGCATGCACAGTGACTTTCAGGAATGAATGTAAATCCTGATGACTTTGGAGAGCTCAGAGGACGAAGCCCTAATTGCATCTGCAATTGCCATAAAACTTTACTGTGCTCTTAAATACCGATAGCTTTATGCCTATTTGGGTAAATACGAATGATGGGGATCTTAAAGAGGACCATGTGGTCTCATTGAAATACATGATAAATTAGTTGGCTATACTGGGAATAATACTGTACATAACAGTTACTGAAGATAACTATGTTTATTGTTTAATCTTGGAACATATTGAGAGAATAAAAATGTATTAGTGTAGCATACAACTAAAGCATTCATCACTGTTAAGTGGTGACCATCAAATAAAAACACTACATTGCCCTCTGCAACGTCTGCATTTCTACATCTGGTCAGTGCATGAGGTGTACGATCAGTGCATCGTATATCTAGCTGTTTTTGATGTCTAACCCCCCCTCCGAACAAGAAGCAAAGCTCATTAATATAGATGAGTAGGTTTAACATAAATCTTTGACTTTTATTGCTGCACAGAGCTGTGTCCAGATGGAGCGCTGCTTACTCTCCTATTCACACTCTGCTACACCCAGCCACTGGCACAGAACTGGCCTTGGGGCTGAGAGGACGCGAAGAGAGGAGAGGAGGAGGTGGAGGAGGAGAAGGAGAGTTAAGAGGAGTTGTGGAGTTGAGAGGGAAAAGCTGCCTGCTTGCTCGCTGGCCCGTCTGTCCGCCTGTCTATTTGCCTGCGTCTCCAAGTTTAATGAAGAAAAAAGGAACCACTCCTCCAAAGGGTGATTTAAGTGTTCAAGTGCACACTCTGCACATTCCCTAATTAAGAAGTCTACAGGGATGCTCCTTGAAAGCTGGGTGCATATACAGTAGCTGTGTGCATGTGGATAGATAGAGCCTTGGGAAGCTGAGTAATGCACTGTGCTCCAAGAGCCAAACACAGGCTAGATGCAAAGCAGAAAATGAAGCCACAAAGGGAACGTGGAATATATTGAAGTTACATTATTTGACTCATTTTGTGTTTTTGCAGTTATTTCGCTACAGGTCAAGCTAATGTTACTGTAAAAGTGTGCGATCCATCATTAGATACTGCACTGTGCGCCTGAATATTACTGTATAAATTCAAAAGTCACTGTTTTGCTAGTTTGTGTCCCTGCCCTGAGATTAGAATTGGAAATCACATTTGCTCACTCTGAGGTAGTTAACTGAACTGCCCACTCTCTCTGTTCAATAAAAAAGGCATGAATAATAAAATTCATTCACCTGTGTGTCCCAGCGTGCACCCTCCATGTACAGCCCGTGCACGTAGGCCCCCTCACGAGGCGGTGAGCTAAAGTCCTCGCGATTCTTCTTGGTGACATCACACTGCAGACACATCCTGTCCAGAGGCCACTCGTTCCTGTCAAACACACATCGATGTATTTTACTGTGTCATAGTTAAAGGAATACTCCAATGTTTTTCCTTTTTCCGACTTACCCAGACTATGACAAGATGATCGATACCATTTTCACCTCTGTACATCCACTGGTTAAGTTCCTATGAGTAGCTTTTCATGTTATAGCTTAGCATAAAGACTTGAAGTCTACAGGAGTCATAAGCCTAGCTCTGTCAAATTGAAATGAAATATACGTCTTGGAATTAAAAACAAAAACAAACAAGAGTCATTTTAGGAGAAGTTAGATGGTAGGAACTATAACTGCTGAAGATATGTGTTCATTGGTTATAGTTCCTACCATCTAACTTCTTAAAACAACTCTCGTTTAAATGTGTATTTCATTACCTTGTAGCAAACACGAGAAATTGTGTAAATAAGACAGCTTTGGAGTTGTTGTAAGGTTTATTTTTTGGGTTAGTCTTGAAGTCTACAGGAGTCATTAGCCTAACTCCGTCAAAGTGAAAAAAATCTTGTCTTAGTCTAGTTAAGTCAGAAAAAGGATAATTTGCCCAAAACGGTGGAGTATTCCTTTAACTGTTTCTATTAGATTTCAATTTCTAATATCCTCCTCATTAAAGCCTTAGAGTACCTTCGAGCCATAGCCTGCATGATTGCTGTGAGGAAGGACTGGGGGTTGAAGAAGCCGGCCAGCCACACTGCCGATGGCAAGACAAAGTCCGTTGCCCAGGTCTCGAGTTCCTTGATCCTGGCCAGCAGGTCGGTGAACCACAGGGCCAGGCCTGACATGGAAGGGTAAGCCCGCTTGGTCCAACTATCGGGTACCAGGTCCAGGAAAATAGAATTCTGAAGGTTTTCCATGTCACTGGTCATGGTTAACTCGCCCTGAAGGTGGGGTCACAGCACAGATAACATTAAACATTTCTGGTGCTTTAATTACTTACCAGCGTTTCTCTGACTTTGATGAACAGGCGGCATGTGGATATTAGAAAAAATCTGTTGTATAATTTGGCTTTCATCCCCTCTCCGATCAGCTGGATAATATCTATTTTAATTAGAAGTACTAGTCTCGATCTCGAACAGATGCTCCTTCTTTTGTTTTGTACATAAAAGTTCTTCATCGGTTTGTGAATTTCCATTACAGGAAGGAACCGGGAGTTCAGCGTGTCATTTCCTGTTTATTTCAGCAGCTCAACACCGGAGGTGACACCTCCCAGCCGCTTAAGGTGTTGCACAGTAACAAGCCCTCAGAAACTAGCGATGCATACATAAACATGAGGCCAGTCATGCCATGCCAGATAAGGAAATTTGCTGTAAGATAGCCAAGAGAAGATGACGCTGAACAGTCAGCATACGAATGAATAAAGCAACAGGAAACAGTGGTGTCCTTCACCCACTGATTTTGTAGCTGATGCATTGCTGATGTATGGATACCCATATCTGACAGTCATTCTTTATGTGGGTGATAAGATTGCACAGATTCACCTACAGTAACACATTTACCATGAACCCTCCTCGAAATACCTTCAACGTCTCAGTTCAGTCACGGCATACTTCACATCCTATGGCACTGTGAGAGGCACCATCTCATAGTCATCTGATAGATCCTATTTATTCCACTATAAAGAGGAAATATGATTTCATTTACTGGTACAATAGTCTACATGGCTTTTAAATCACTGAGCCGATTTATTGCGGCTTGTAGTGTCAAGGGATCGAAGCCTCATAACTCCTGACAAACGCTTTTACACATTTTTTTTTTTCCTTTTTCGTGTTTCTGTTTTTTGTTAACACACGACTCAGTCAAGCTGGATACACAGTACACTGACGTCTCATTTCTTTCCAGCCCTCTGTAAGCCAGAACTCTGACTCATTCTTTAAGACTGGGCTTCTGACAAACAACAGGGAAAAAAAAAAGGTTAAGATATGCAGGAATACTAATGCAGCAGCCTGACAGTGTCAACAGCAGCCAAGCCGGCGTAGTGTGAATCATAGGTGTTGATGAAAATTGAGGGTTTTGTGAGGAAATTCGAGGGACAGTTCACTCAAAGTTCATTTGTTTTACATTTTAGTCATTTAGCTGATGTTCTTATTCAGAGTGAATCATAATGAGTAAGCAGGTAGGGGGTCCGCCGCCTTCTTTAAGGACACACTGATGAGACACATTACTGCTGCTGGGACCTTTTGGCTGCTGGACGGTCATCCTCGCTCTCAAGGTGGGATTTGGGGACATCCAGCCTTTGAAGGGGATCCAGGGAGTCCAAAGCAAAACGAGGAATCGTTTAATCTCTCTATAATTTAAACGTGCTAAGTGCAAAATCTTGCGCTTCTGAAAATTCCCCTGTTGGTTTTATGAGATGAAGGATAAAAACCGATGAAGCAGCTTTGACAACAGCTAATATGCATTCTGATGAGTAAGCTAATGAGATGAGGCTGTACAGTTAGAATAGTGCAACTGGAATAAAGTTGTGTATGACTTGTCTTGTTTTCCAATACACTTCTTTTGTGCTGTAAAGCAATTCAGCAAATTTCCCACGAATATAAAATGCACAGTAGAGACTGAAAGAGGGTGCCAATCCTTTCAGCAACTGTCTCATTTGTTTATGGTAATTATATTAATATATCTAAATTAATGTGGCAATGATTTATTGATGTTACATGTAGCACCTTTAATTCACTGGTAATGATCCCAGTCAACAACAAATTAAATCAATAACAAAATCTTGCAATGTGAGGATCCTTGACATTAAAACAAAACAAAAACAGAGAACACTTTTGCTCAATGAATGCAGCTTCACTTGTTTCAGGAATTTTTCAGGGAACAAGTATTTTGAAACAAAGCAGAATAAGGCAGATCAGCCCACTAGGAGCAAGAAAATGACTCATGAAAATTCAGGAAACAAGTTGATTAGCATTGAAAACAAGTGGGATTATCTCATCCCACTGGCAAATTTTTTCACTTGTTTTAGGAAAAACAAGATTTTAGCACTGAATATGAGGCCTAATGCCTTACTAAGTGACGATGCAGCGATGATGACGATGATGATGATGATAGTAATGGTGATAATCCTGATTATGGTCATCATCCATAACCAGCCTTGCTCTCTCTTCATTTTCCTGCTCAATCGACCCTATAGCCCTGTAACTATCATCATCAGATCATTAAAATCAACATCATCATCATCATCATCATCATCATCATCATCGCTGCCATCATCCCCTGCCAACATCACGGTCCTCTCACCTTGAGTCCCAGGCTGAGCTCGTGGAGGGCGCGTCTGATCTCCTGTGTGAGGAGGTTCATGCGCTCACACTCCTGCAGCGCCACCACCTGGTAGGGAGTCCTCTCTTCTGCCTTGCCGAGCAGCTCAGCCATGTTGAACTCCTCTGGGAGCTTCTCCATGATCTCCTCCAGCACAGCACGCACCTGCCAGTGTGTGTGTGTGTGTGTGTGTGTGTGTGTGTGAAGCAGTGTGTGAGCGGGACAGCGAGTGAGTGAGAGAGCAGTCAGGAATAATGAACAGGAAACAGTGAGGTGTTTGTCAGTTCACTGACTCACAATAAAATACAGTGAGGACATGGGAAGCCTGGCTCTGTTGCCCTGCTCATTCTAATTCTTGACATTAAACTATGGAGAGACTTGATTAGGGCAAGAAACCGAAGAAGGGAGAAATTACTCCTTGAGATAAAAGAATCGTGAGAAATCATCAGGGCTATCTGTGTCAAATAAACTCAGTTCTGCCAATGCTGACAGCCTGAGAAACTGTTACAGTTTGGAAACAGACAATTTCATAAATATTCATGAGGAACTATTTTGCAACAGCAGCTCTTTGTTTTCAATAACAGTCTAATCCCTCCAGAAAATCAATGCTCACATCATATTTTTTGCGGGTAAGTGATGAAAGCTAATGTCTGTGTCAACATTTTCCCAAGGCATCCGGCATTAGAGATCAATCAACGGATTAGGCATCGAACAAAGGATATGAGGTCATCATATCTATAGATTTTCAGTTCAAATATCTGATTTGGGTTTGGCAGCTACTAAGGCAGACTGAATACAAAGCAAGGCTTGTTCGCGAGCTCTGCATGGCTGTCATCTGTTTAGACAGGAGCATCCAGGCTTCGGAGCTGGAAAGGTCACACATCATAATACACCCAGGAACAGACACACACACACACACACACACACACACACACACACAGACACAACACACAACACACAGCGGCTGAGCTCTTTGATACCGGGCTTCTTGAAAGCCTGTTAAGTGAATGCAGCTTAATCTGCTATGACACAAGTCGGCTGAATTCACACAGTGTGGAATGTTGCCAAAATGCACTATATTGCTAGTAACTAACATTGTTTACTGAGAAAGTGCAGTGAACAAAATATAATTAATTGGATTAAAGTTGGTTTTATTCGTGCTCAAAAAGTCACCTCCTCCCTTCACAGGCTTAAGAGTAAACATGCAGCCGACAAGAGGCATTACAAAACCTTGGAAAAAAAGAAAAGGGCTAAGGTTGATGTGAGGTAAATAATTTAAGTCATCCCAATACAAGGAAAAACACTGAAAGCCAAGATGTTTAATCTTAATTAGAGTGAAAAAACATTCTAAAACCGAACCCACATATTCTATTAATTGTAAGCGTAAATTAGTTTCTACCACAGCTAAAACTCTGATATTAAAAAAGTGACACATTTTGCAGTCGCTCCACTGAGAGAGTGTGTGAGGCGAACGGCTTTGCGGGCAGATAGAATATTTGTTTGAGTTTTTACACTCAGATAAGCTTCATTTCATAGCTGTACTGAACCAGAAAATGCAGCAGAAAATGCCATCCCTGTAAAATCACCATGGGTACTGTCGGAGAGTCCAAACAGTTGGTCTGCAATTTATTTTCAATTCGGTGTGCAGCGGCTCCAGAAAACGTCACCTGTTGCCCTCGCACATTAAAGACCTGGCTCTCTTGTTGTCTTTATGCACAAACCTCACCTCATCTGCTCAGGGTATCTCCTATGTTTTAGAGATTGACTGATATGGGGTTTTGAAGGCTGATGCCAATACCAGTGCTTTTGGATAGTAACTGCGGATAACGTATTTCATGCAATTATTAAATATTCCAAACAATTTCAATATTACTGTGGTTTCTTTGCTAACACCTTGAATCCCAATGCAACCCATTTCAAAATCTTGGAGGGACCTAGCAAATCCAAAAAGGCATTATATGAAGCAACTCTGTGACTCAGTATATTAGGATTTGGTTTGAGTATCATTCTTATTTTGACATTTGGTCTTGCTGTGCAGGATGCAGAGAGTGGCTTCGCACAGTAGGACAAATGGTGAACTTAGCCAACACTGAGAACCTTGTTTTCTGATCTGTTTGGCATTATGGTCCCAGAGGAAGGTACTGCACTGGAACGCAAACGCAAATGAACTGCAGAGTCTTTCTGGCTAGTGGAAAAGCCTCTTCAACAGCATTTATACCAAATAACACTAGGAAAATAAGAACACACTCATGCATTCTTGTATGGAATCCAATCAAAACATCATTATCCTTAAAAACAATTCCGGTTCAAGGCTTCCCATAGCTAACCAATGTGGTATTGATCGGTTATGTAATCACACAAACTGTATCATTTCCACCATATCAGAGGTGGATGAGTGGGCCTATACTGTAGATGATTTTCAATAAAAGACCATTATGAGCCAACCCATGTATTTGTTTAATCTCTCCTGCTCCATCCTGTGAGTCATCCTCTTTACCTTTTCCTCGCGGGTCATGCCGCCGCCCTCCCCGGCTCCTCCGTCTCTGGGCTGCAACTCCAGCACAGTGCGGAAAAGCTTCTCAGAGGTTTGCGTGAGGAAGCCAATCTCAGCGTTGGGATGAAGGCTGTACAGGTAGGGGGACTCGGCAGGGAGGGTCTCGTCGATGTACTGGAGCCGGTAAGAACAGAACCGAAGGATTACATACAAAGCCCCTTCAAACCCCAGTGGTTAGGCTAAAAAATGTATGGCCACAAGAGTGTTTTTCTTATTTCCAGAAAAGTTGACATTTTAACTACAAGGTTTTCTCCCCAAAGGCAACAATATGTCAAACACCAATCCTTAGTCAGACCTAGAGATTAACAGTAAGAAGACAAGCAGTCCCATACAGCTCCTGCACTTATTTCCCAATAGAAGAACAAAGGACAAGTGTGACTGCTTTTTCTTAATATTTTCACCACCTTTCTCTTCAGTCAGGTGTTTCTTGACAGTAATACTGACAAAGGACAAGACTGGAACCATTTAAATGATGAGGTTTTTGCGGGTGGTATTCACACACACCTTGCGATGAAGTGAGAGACTGCTAATGACCGTAACAAGCGGAAGGAAGTGCGCCATTTTCCATCTGCCGGTCCATAATGAATATCAATATGCTTTTAAGTTGGAGCAGATGAAAGCTCAAGTGAAAAAGGGTGCTTTTTGTGGGGTACTTACATTAAATAAAAAAGCCCCTCTAATCATAATTCCCTGATGAAAGTTTTGATGGAAAATATATTGACTTTCAATACAGAAACACTTTTGTACTCGGCTTCTTTGATCTCCTCTGCAGTGGCTGGTTAGCTTTTGTTGACTGCACACACCTATGTTGTTCAAAGAGGCACCAAAACGCTGATTCACCAAGTTCTCACTCAGTGCCTATCTTACCCTCTTCTCTCCTATTTATACTGTACACAAGTTTGCTCCAGATGGCTGGCGGGGGGGTGATGGCCTTACAGACCTCTGGGGACCCACAGGCCTTTGCAGTCCCTGTTCTCTGGCCAAATCTCAACCACTCAACTCTTAGTTTGGCTGTGTGGTGACAGCCAAATCTAAAACGTTCCAGCCCTTCCCACCGGAGCGGCTATGACAGCCAGGATGCGCCCAGTGAGCAGCACCCAGACTGAGGGAAAAAAAATTAAATACAAGTCGTCCTCCCTGCTGCCTCTGGTACCCTGGGGACTTGGTGGGAGAAATCTGGACAGTCTGCTAGCACCAGTGGACATTTTATGAGCCAGCGTTATTGATATAAATCTTGGCAGTTTCTTTAAATGAAAGAGACACAGGTGAAGCCAGTTCTTGCTGTTATAACATGAGGCACCAAAAATACTGTACCACATCCATCCAGATTCCAGACTGAAATGAACACAATATGCTTGGCTAAGATTATTCACCTCCCCCCAGATGAATGATAAATAATATATGAACATTTATAGTATGCTTCAGCAGTTGACACACAACCTGCCTCATTTCTGATTTTGCCCTGTCAATCTTAAGATTCCTGTTAAATGATAGATAACATTACATGACCTGTGCGAGCCAGTTTAGATAGTTTGAGGTAAACCAGTGGCCTGATAATACCTGAAGCTGTCACAACTTGTGTCTTAGGTGCTCTAAAGCAAAGTCACATTTAGTTATGTCAAAGTTATTAAAGGTGTGCTCAAACATGGGATGTGCAAAGCACTGCTGTTGTGTGTTATATGCTTCTTATATGTACTTTAAAGGAATACTCCAACGTTTTGGGTAAAATACCCTTCTTCAGACTTATCCAGAGTGAGACAAGATGTTTGATACCATTTTCACCTCTGTACGTCCACTGCTTCCGCATTTCGTGTTTGCTTAGCACAAAGACTTGGAGTCTACAGGAGTCATTAGCCTAGCTCCAGCAAAGTGAAAAAAAATAAACCTCGTAGCAACTCCGAAGCTGTCTTATTTATACAATGTACAGTGTATTACACGGTAAAGAAATACATGTCTTGGATTTTCTTTTCTTTTCTTTTGTTTTTTAAATGTATCATTTTAGGAGAAGTTAGATGGTAGGAACTATCAGCACTTATATTTCCTACCATCTAACTTATGCTAAAACGACTTTTTTTTTTTTTTTAAATCCAAGACATGTATTTAAAATACATGTTATATTGTGTAAATAAGACAGCTTCAGAGCTGCTGTAAGGCTTATTTTTTCACTTTAGCAGAGCTAGGCTAATGACTCCTGTAGACTTTAAGTCTTTATGCTAAGCTAACCATGGGAACTGAACCAGTGGACGTACAGAGGTGAAAATGGTATCGAACATCTTGTCTAAGTCTGGGTAAGTCGGAAAAAGGATATTTTGCCCAAAACGTTGGAGCCTTTAAGCATTCTCTAAAGGAGATTACTTCTAAATTAAATCAAAGTGAAACTTATTGGTTTTACTGGGGACCACGTGAAATCCCCTGAAGGTCACCTGGTTGTCCCTGGAAGCCATCTTGGGAGCCACTTATGTACTTCAAATATTTTCATAGCTTGTAATCCTAATTAATACCTCTTAGTGTTGTAAATTATAGGTTGCCTTGTGCTCATTAGCCCTATTCACTTTTCATTCTTTGCCTTATCCTGTTATTTACTGCTACAGTGACCTAGTTTCATTAAGGCTTTCGTGGTTTAATGCCTGGGTCTAGCCTGATGTGAGCTGCAGTGCTTTCCTCGTCACCTGGTGGTAGCTGTTGTAGTCCGTGTTTCCAGGCAGGGGGAAGCCAGGCGCGAGGTACAGCTCACCCTCCATCATTTCGGGCCTGATAAACTCCTCCAGGTAGGTCCGACACAGACGGCGGTCCCAGTCGTCTGTGATGTGACCCCCGTACATGATCTCACCAAACAAGTAGCGCAGGTCATCATACGGCACCTGGGAATTAGGGATAGAGGGGATGCGGCATTGCCAGGAGGTGGTTGGTGGGTTTTTTTTTTGAGGTCGCACGCATTTAGATTTCCAATTAAGATTAGAAACGGGGGGCTTTGTAATCCCTTTCAGGGAGAAAACAGAGAGACACATGCGCAGTTAAGCATGCACACAGCCGTACACACATGCAAGCAAGAGAGCACACCTTAGAATTGGCCTCTAGGTAGTTGAAGAGGACATTGATGGAAATGGTCAGGTCTCCCGTGTTGAAGGGGTACGATCTGTTCCAGCCCTGAGGACCGAACTTCCTCCTCTCTGCCACCACCGCATGGAAGTAGCACAGGGCAAACAAAATACTCTTAAACTCATTCTCACGTGCACACATCTCCAGAGTGTCCTGGAACAAAAAACAAAAAGAAAGAACACAGAGTGAGACATTTAAGACACACTCACACAAAAAAAAAAAAATCACCCCCAATGAGCGTCACCCAAGCTCCCATCTCCCAAACTGTACAGCAGCATTAAAGGCGCTACATCTGTGTGTTAGAGGTAAAAAGTTGTGGCAGGCCGGCTGTGATCTGTTTTATTTTGTCAAGTCCCCAGTGGTGCAGCGCACTAACAGACAGACAATGGGATGACTAGATGGCAATAAACGCAAAGATGAGATTCCCTTTTAATTGTCACAACTTGTCAGGCGCTTTCAGCCTCCGACTGTCTCGCAGGCTCATTATTCCAGGCAGGGAAATAAAAAAACTGGACGTAAATGGCATTGTAATCTCTGGAGGAAAGACAGTTAAATAAGCATGCCAATAACCCCTATGGAAATAGGGAGCCTAAATTCTCTTTATTCCAGCATGTGTCATGGTGAGTGCTGCGTTGAAGGCCCTTTCGCTTCCCCTACTGCAGTGCCTTGGGGAGCTGGCTCCTACGATACACGTACACACACACACACACACACACACACACACAAAAGCAGAGCAGACAGACTTCTACACACGCACACACGCACACTCAGAGATTTAGTTAATATTCTACACAGTGCTCCTCTGCTCAACACAGCTGAAAAAGAAGCATAGCCTCCCTATTCACGACCTGTGGACTGGAGAGAAGGGACATGCACTCAGATCACAGAGTGAAAGAGACACATAAACACACAGATAAAATGCATGCATGTGCGCACACACACACACACGCACACCGACCCTCATGCCCCCGCACTCACAGACACACTTCACTGTGCATGAACTGCTAGCAGTCCAAGACCAGACCACCAGGGTACACATGAGTGTGAACAACTCTGAAATTCAACAATAAACCAAAGTTTGTGTATTCTGTACTTGGCATTCCACTATGGCAAACATTCATAGAAATGACCATAAATCAGATGGAGAAAATCCACCATAATCAGCACGTGTTTTTACATCCTGAAACACACCAACACATATGACAGCAGTAAGTGTTTACACTTTTCAGCAGACAGGAAATTACATCTCAAATCCTGCCTATTTTGCTGCAGCTTTATTTAACTGTCATCCCAGGAAAAAGTCCAGCCATTGTGCTCTGCCTTTAGCCCATCCAGACTCATCTTATGGGGTCTTTGGGATGAAAGCTGACATTGGGGCTGTATGCATTTCCCGCTGAAAAGGTCAGGCGTAAAGAAACTGTCATTTCTCTGGCTTAACGGTAGCTTTAGCTACATGGGCGGGCTATTACAGAGCTTTAGCCTAGCATTGATTAGCTTTCACTGAGTATACATGGCTGGAATATTCCCCCATACTTACCTTAGTGGACCTGTCTGTGTGCATAAGGCAAGGCCCACGAGCACGCTGCACTTATCAGGCAGATAGACATCGGCAAACTAAGGATCGTAGAAATGGACTGGGAGGAAGCAGAGTGCTCAGGTAATGGTGTGGCAGAAGATGCATTGGCAGAGAAGCACAGAGGTAATGGTAAGGCTCAGACAGAGACGACGAACTGATAAGGCAAAGAATGGCTGGGAGAGGCCACTGCGGCGCACTGATCCGTTCTAACTATGGGGGTTATATAACAGCCCCGAAGCCTGATATTGTGTAGCCATTTTCTGATAACGTGCGCACAAAGGCAACAAATTGTGATCTTCATCTTCAGATGATAATAACACCTTGTCCCACAACCCCCAGCAGAGTCAAACAACCCACGCTTTCAACGTTAGTGTTTAATATGTTCACACTTCTGTCCTCTGTGGGTCAGAGGCAATTCGAGGGTGAGTGAGAGGTGACTCTCCCCATCTGCTTGCTGCTACAGCGCCACAAATTGGCAACTTGATGAGAAATCTACAGAGAAAATTGGCATGCAGCATCTCAACTGCCACTCATGGCAAAAAATGAGTCCTTGGGAGGAAAATAATAGAATGTATCAAAGCAAAACTTTCTGCTGCTCTCAAATGCTTGGATTGATGTATACAGGCCTGCAAGTGCTTATGTATGAGCGGTTTTGTGTGGGTGCTCTGTAAAAGAGCATCGCTGCCAGATGACCTCTGTGATTATCAACAATAGCGATGCATGCAAATGCTATCCGAGGGCAAATGTTTCCTAGGTGCAGTTGGGCGAGTGTGAACAAGTGTGAGGCGTATTGACAGGGAGGGCTACCTGGTTGAAGTTGTCCAGGGCCTTGTGCAGGTTGGCATGCATGCCGGTGGGAGGTTCGTTGGTGATCTTGATGGAGTTCTCCAGGATGCCCTGCGGGATGATGTGTCCCTCCGGGGTGGAAGAGGGCTCGGCGCTGACAAACACCCTGAAATTTTCGTGGCTCCCCTCCCCGTGCTGCTCCAGACGTTTCTCTAGGGTGCTCAGCCAGCGAGCCACCAAGTGGATGTTCTAAGGTAAAAAAAACAAAACAAAACACACCATCACTAAAGACAGGATTAAGAAAGAATATTATGTTTTTGTAAATGAGTTACTGGGCAAAAACGAATACTCCACTGTAAGGTCTCATCTAAACCCAGAGCAATGCTGACTGTCAAAGTCTGGGTTTTAATAGCTTACACATTCTAGTCTGAATAGGTACCTGATACTGGAATTGCCAGTATAACGTGTGTTTTGTAATGACAACTAGCAAAAAGGGGCAATTAAAATGTTGCATATTCTCCTCTCTTCACTGTGACTTTGATGTGGTACCAAATTAAATGGTACATAGCACTCGAAACACATTTCCAGCTTGATGACATTGTGAGTAAGCGACCGTTCTCCGGCACGACTTCAGGCTGACTTTTCTGCATATTCATCTCTCAATACAGCCCGGGCGGCAGAGCTGACTTGTACTATCACACAAGCTTGGATGAGCTCAATTTTCCATCTCAACTGTCCTGACACTTACAGGATATCCTGTGAATGATAAGGAGTCAGCCAAGCCCCCCACATCCCACCATGCGGCACTGCCCATTCCCTAAATCTAATTACAGCACTAATAACTCCAGTCATTAATTCATAAGCTTCTTTACTTTCTCATTTCCCTTTGCTCTCCATATTTAATCTTCCTTGTGATAGTTGAAGTTAGCTCTCTTTCCAAACGACGGGACACAACAGGGAAAATAAGGTTTTTGGGGGAAAAAAAAAATAAAAAGGGAGAGAAAAGTTTCATGATCTGAGTATTGTGGGAGAGGAAAGCGGGAGGAGCTTGAAGCTGAGAGGGGGAGAAGTTAGTTTGCCAGTTGGCGCCTTAGAGAATAATGAATGGTATACAAATTAAAAGTCTAAATTCAAGAGCTTTTTCATCAGCCCGGAGTACAACCCTTCCTCTTGGCATGTAAATAGTTTGGCAATAAAGGGAGCAAACAGACGAAGTGAGAGACTGCCTGAGAACTTGTCACTGTAATGAAACCATTCATCCTCTGGCTGGGAGAACGAGGAGGGGGAGAGGGAGAGAGCAAGAGAGAGAGAGAGAGAGAGAGATAGGGAGGGGGGGGCAACGGATGGACAGACAAACAAACAAGACAGAGGAGTAGCAACTATTTTATGGCTTTTTAATTAACTTTCAGGTGCAACATTTTTTGTTCCCTCAACCTCTTCTCGATAAGGGCCTTCCAGCCCCCGTGATGACTACGCTGATACTACATCAAAGAGTCACCTATTTACATAATAATATAAAAGTTGAATCTAAAATCCATTAGAAGACACCACTGGCAAGGTCTTTGATGCATTGCTATCAAACACAACCTGAGGGAAAGCACAATGGCACATCCAACTGCCTGTCACACACACACACACACACACACACCAAGGCATGCTCATACACACACATATACAGTACATATGCATGCAGGTGGATGTGCACAATCTTCCTTTCTCCATCGCACACACAGATAAGCACACACACACACACACACACAAGCACATTCATCAAGGAGCGGTTCCGAGGACAGCTGCACAGCTGGGCTCCAGCACTGAGGAGGCGGCCCTGCAGTGTTAACACCAGTCAGACTCCTTACTGACGTAGGAACACATTGAACAGGACTGACGGACACACAGGACTGCAGACAGCACTGCAGGCACTGACAGCATGACAGACTATGCTGATTCTAAATATAAAATGCCCATGATAAATAAACAGATACACAACGTGTGCGTGTGTGTGTGTGTGTGTGTGTGTGTGTGTGTGTGTGTGTGTGTGCATGCACGCTTGTGCGTGTGTTATAGATTTTGAAGGCTTTTATTTCATATTTCATTTCGCAGCAGCTATAAAAAGTAATGGGTGTTTCAAAGAGAAAAATTGACTATCATCATTCCATCACTATATATAAAAGTACAGAGAGACTACACTATTACTGCAGGAATTGGACAACAAAAACTGCTCATAATGATGGAGCAATGGTATCTTAAAATCATCAAACAATAACTTATTACAAAATAGTAAATGTCATGGCAATTAATGATATACTATTCGACTGCATGTTAACTTAATTCTCATTAAATTGTGTTGCCACAGGCGGGTATATGTTCACAATATTGACATCCTCAATATAGCTGAAAATTTTCTGCTTTTTCCATTTCATCATCATATGTTACCAAGAGTTAGCACTACATCAATACTTAAAATGAATCCTGTCCAACTCGCGATGTAGGACCACAAAAAGAGAGAGGCATGCATTAATCATTTAGCGTTCAAAAGACTAGCAAAGCTATCTTGCTCTTCCTTACAAAGTGAAGTGAAAAGAGGACAGCGAGGGAGAGCATTTTCTTCAAATCGTCTCGCCTGGTTTCTTTTCCATCTGCACTTCTCTCTGCCATTGGCTGCAAATGGGGTGGCTTTAGCGGGCGACTGTGCGAAGAAGCCGGCTACTTTAGGCCACTCGATTCCCAGAGTCGGGGGCGATGTGGGATATTCAACTCCAATCTGCCCGATTGATTGCCTTTCCATCTCCCTTTAACCCCCCACTCCCCCCCCTTCTCCCTCCCAATGGGCTGCTTTCAGTGTTTCTACATCTCCCGTCTCCCGGGCCCATCAGAACAGGGGCTGCTGTTCTGCAGCATAATT
>OMKZ01021724.1:0-11728 GCA_900302535.1 Neoniphon sammara | reverse complement strand
GCGGCGGCGCCTACGCCCTCAGCCAATAGGGAGCAAGCTGTGCCAGCCAGAGCTCCGATGGCTGTCAGCAGCTGTAGACACATTGCCTGATGGGAAAGAGGAAGAGGAGGAGCGCTTACTGGGGATCACAGCAGGGTTCAAACAGTTTTATTTTCACTTTCTTAAATCTTTGTGGATAATTGCAGTTATTTTCAACCTCCAGGTTTCCAACAGTTAAATCCATAAAAATACATTCCAATAAACCACATCCTTGCAATAATAATGATTTATTCTTTGTAATCTCAGCTTTTCATTAACAAATAGATGCAGGAAGTAAGATTTTAATGATTTGAATGGGCAGATAATTTTTGAGAAGCCCTAGGGGAGTCTTCCCATAAAGCAAGAAATATCTTTACTGTAGATTGTTTATGGCTGATTTTAAATTCATAAATACAAATGATGTTGGGTGTGAGCGTTCCAACGAGTAAAATACATGGAGAACACTTTCAGATCGAAGCAACAAAAGCTTTTCTCTCCAATTTCTTTCAACACGACCTAAGTGTGGCAGAAGACAGACAGCAAGAAAAGTAAAAAAGAAAGTGTTTAAAAATTCCTTTTTGGACTCAACTGTTGCAGATTACCGCTTTGGCTGTGTGTGTGTGTGTGTGTGTGTGTGTGTGTGTGTGTGTGTGTGTGTGATTGTAGCGTTTCTAATGTGTGTGAAGCTCCACGGTGAAGTAAGTGATGGAATTTCCAACGCAATCACTACAGGGGCAATAACCATGAAAATAAGACCCAGATTGTAAACAATCTGAATTACCCTTTAATTCACTGATGTTTAGATTTAGTTGGTGTTTTGCATTAAGTCTGTATTAATCTTAGAATGGACATGCATGTGAACAGCACATCTGGCAAACTGCAGAGGATCGTCATCTAATTAGGTTTGATAAAGGTGATATAACAGGAGTGTGAGGAGGGAAGCACCACTAGTATAAAAAATAAATAAATAAGAAAAAAAAATAACACGGACGATCACAGGTGCAGTTACACAATTCGTGGCATTGAGATGATTACCTTTACTTTACTTTCTAACTCTGCTGTGACCAAAATCACTTAGGCTGGCTTCACACAATGCAACTTCAATGCAATTAGTTGCAGGTTGCAAATGAAACTTTTTTCTGTTACCATGACAACAAACCCATATGGAGCATTCCAAATGATAATGCAAACCGAATTTATAATTTTCACTGGATGGTTCGCCTGGAGATCCAAGTTGCATTTCAGTTGCACCATGTAAAGCCATACTTTATATTAACACTACTTCTTACAAACTCCAGCTCAGGCGTTCTCTACCTTCCTCTTGGTGCAGCCAGACTGAACAAGGATGGCAAAGTCTCCGATCTCGTGCGGCACCTCGTGCAGCAGGATGGTGAGAGTGGTGACGGTGCCCACCGCCGGCCCAACCAGGAACGACGCTCCGATGGCCAGGCCATCGGTGAAATTGTGCGTGAAGTCAGCTGCCAGGTTCAGGTACCCCGACACCTTGATGTCTGTGTTTGATGAGAGAACCAGCCAGAAGAACAGAGAACAGCTATCAGTGATGACATTTTTTTGAAGGTCAACACAAATATTTTTAATATGAAGTCTCCAATAGCAGATATTTTGTGCTAATATTCAATATCTTTACCTGTGCTATGCTTCTCCTCTTTCTTGGGCTCCTTGGTTTCTTTATCTGCTTTCTTCTCCTCCTCCTCCTTTTCTTCCTCTCCATCGCTGTCCTTTGCCTTGGAAGCAGCTGAAGACAGGTAAAAATACACAATAAAATCAGCTATGAAGTGATGAGCACGGCAAAAAAAAAACCTTTTTACTACATGGCAAAAAAAATGTCGAAGCTACTGACCCTGGCTGCATAACATCTATGAGTGATGGATCACTATCTTGCTACAGTAGCTCTACGGCTATTGTCATGGATCACTATCTTGCGATGCTACAACACGGATTCTAAAATTTATCAGCCACAATTTTACTGGACAAAGAGATTTTTAGGAAAAAAGGGCCACAAAAAATAACCGGTGACCTGCAGGAGTTAATGTTGATGTTGAGAAGATAAAACAACAAAAAATATTATCAAGGTTTATTTGGCGGCAGGTGGTAATTTCCTATGCTTGTTAATCTTTTCATTGTTCATGTGCCAGGGTTACTTTTACCTTTGAAAGATTAGATATATTCTTGAAAAATTTGTCGAAATAAATGAAATTAGAATTAAAATCTTGTGAAACCTAGACAGCAGATGTCACAGAAAAATACAACGCAGCTTTGGCATTTTTCTTGAAGTCAAAGTTTACATCATGGAAATTATCTTAGCATTTGCATCTGTTGAACCTGCAATGTCTCATTTCAAAAATACAGAGACGGCACAATAAGCATTGCTTTCCTATTTCATAAAAAACATTTTTGCACATGTATGATTTGTCCAAAAACGGCAATATTTCTTTGAGGACTGTTGACAAGAAGTTGCCATAAGTCGTCAGTAACCATGGAGACGACTCCACACACGAGAACAGGGAGGGTGTGAGTACCGTGTGAGTGGGCGTGGGAATGTCCGTGGCCATGGCCTCCCTTCAGCAGGCGCACAAACTTCTCCACAACCAGGAAGGCCACGATCCCGCCGAGGACCCACAGGCCCACTGACATCATGTGGCCGTGGGCGGCTCCTGTGAGGAGGCGGGAGAGGGAACGGTGGTTGGAAATGTGTTATATGAACAGAGTTTGATCAAAAGAGTGATTTAGGATCTACAGCATATCTGCCTGTTCTCTCTTCTCACTTGTGTTTAGCCCTGTGACTTTTTCTTTTTTGTTGTATTTTCTGTTGATGGAGTCTGAGTTTCTGTAGGTGGCGCTGTTTTCTATGTCTGTTCAGCCATGGTGGTCATCGCTGCTCATGCTAAGTAAATACTGAATACAAAACTAAATACAAGATACTGTTATTACAGCACTGTGGCAGCACGAGAGTCTGGCTACAGCTGCTGTCAAATGGGAACAATCATGACAAAATGAAATCGTGGTGTCTGTCTTTCTTTAACATGTTACAACACAATGTCTTTGTTTGCTTTGTCATTTTTGTCATTGCTAGGTGCTATGGAGGAGCACCTAGCTGATTCGCCCTCAACTCATTTTCTATGTAGAGTGATCAAATCGATGTACAGAGAATGCTGGGATAGCTTTCGAGGAGAACTAGCAGACAACGTGAGGAGAAGGCCGGGCCAAAAGTTGAAATTCAACTCAAGACATTTTCCCCTCCCTAGTCACATTTTCAATGTGCTGTGCCAAGCTGTCTTTTGATAAAAAGGTTGATAATGAGGCCTACTGTTTCTTCTTTTCCAATATTGTATGAACGGCCTCTCTCCACATAGACAGACAGGGAAAATGAAATGCAGCCTGAAGGAAAGTGGCAAGGAGTATGGGTGCCTCAGGTACAAATCAAGCTGGTAGAATAAGGCTTGTGATTACAATCAGCAAATCAATGTTTTCCTCGACTCTCCACAGTCTTTTTTCTGTCATAAGTAACATCTCGTATCATCCCTGCCGACAGGCCCAGAAGCGAGCAGTTTTGTGGAGAACTGCGACTCCACGCGTTTTGTATGGCTTTTCCTTACAGCCGAAAGGCGACACCAGCCTGTGGCTACGCCATGAGGCTGGCTTCACATGGAGCTGCTGAAATGCAACATCAGTTTACTTCAATTTACTTCATTTGAAGTTCAAAGAAAATCCAATGAGAGCCATAAATCACAAAATGCATCATCATTAGAAATGTTCTGTATGTCTTTGGTGACATAACAACAATTAAAGTTTCATTTGCAACCTGTAATTAATCGTGATTAAGTTGCACAATGTAAATCCAGCCAAAGGGCTGGGTTCTGATTGTCTATCTGTAATGACTAAGTCAAAGCATGAATTCAAGATTTTAGTCAGCGAGTCTCTCTTACCGGTAGTTCCAACATAGAGCGCCTACCACAGCACCTCTGAGTTTTTAGAGTCAGTGTGGTTTCACCACTCCAATCCTCCAACCGCCCCCCCACCCTCAAACACCACACACACACACACACACACACACCACACACACACACACACCTCCTCTCCAGCACCTAGAGAACAACATCTCATTACTTGTGTGCATACTTTTCTGAGTGTTTAATTGCCTCTGAACAGCTACATGGAAGGCAGTGGGTGACTGATATGTGAGGAGCATGTTGGGAGAGGCAAATACAGTCCAGCAGAAGTAGAAGTCCAGAGAAGTAGAATTCCCTTTTATTCCACAAAACATCTGTTTAGTCTGACTACTGTGACAAAGAACTAAGTTGCTATAAATGGAATAGAGTAAAAGATATGATTTTTTTTGTATTTTGAAATGTGAGGGTGTTGTGAATGGAGAAAACTGCATTCCATACCGTGGGAGTGGCCGTGGTCATGTGATTCTTCGCTGGTGTGTGAGTGGTCGTGACCTTCGTTTCCATGGTGAGAGTGAGGCTCTGTAAACAGCAGGAAACAGACATCAAAATCCAGTTAAAAAGACGCCCCAAAGGGCTCTGGGTCATTTTTACCTCTGCCAGGGGGTTGTGTAAACACCTCTGTCAGTCTGCAACTTTTGTATTTGTATATTCTACATAAAAAAAATCTTGCTTGGTGCAGCTTTAATTATTTTTGTGTGATGGCCTTCTATATCCCATGATAATCAAGTGTCATGTTTGATACAGACTACAAAACCTTTCATCTAAATTTAGCCCACATGGTAATAAAAACAGGAGCTCAGACAGAGACAGAAGAAGAAATCGAGCCAGAGAGTTCATAAAAGAGTCACATGAATCAGCCACCTACCCAGAGCGTGTGGTATGAGGTGGAGGAAGGCGTCGCCCAGCAGCCCACCAGAGGCGAAGCTGAGCAGCACCTTGAGCAGGTTCTGGTGCTTGTCGGTGTTGGACTGGACTGGGATCAAAAACAGGATGAGGAAGGGAGCTGCGCTGATCAGCAGGGTGGCTCCAACAGCCTGGAGACAGGGAGGGAAGCGACTGAAATTTAGTTTTCACCAGGTTGAATCTCCTGGAGACGATGGTGGCGGCCTCAGAATGTGAGATCATCGAGGCAAGGAAAGGGGGAGGACACAGCGAAACTAATCTGAAAACAAGACACTAATCTCTCTCCCTACTCTATCAGATGTAAAATTCCATGATTTATCCATGAGTAAAGCTGAATGTACATGACTTTTAGAAAATATGCACACTAAATTTTTTAACACTATTTAAGTGCATAAGTGAACATACTAGAAAATACTGAAAACTAGAAAATAGAAACTATTACAGAAAATATGAATAACTAGTTGCTCATTTTTTTAAATTGAGGCTGGCAAAATTCCACAATATTCCATGATTTGTCCCAAGAATTTATCAAATACCCTGACTTTACCCATCTGGAACAGACTTTTAAAATTCCAAAACTTTCCAGAAATTTCATGACCAGTGGGACCCGTTTTTGGAGATTTGGGACACACTAATGCATCACGCGTGCACACATACACATGCACATGCACACACACTTTTTACTAATTCAGCAAATACTCACCATCTAATGTGCTGAGTACAAGACTTACAGATGTCCAGCTTTAGTGAAGGATAGTGGCTGCTAAAAGCCTTCAACATGTTGTCTGTATTCAATTACTGGACCTAACATGACTTTCAGTTTTAACTGGCTCTTCTCAATCAGCCTTAAATCCTTTTTAACCATGCGTTACAGACATTCACACACTCACACCAGAGGGCTGCCTAGTACAAACAGTCTTTTACAGCTTGGTACTTAATAGCTCCAAAGGAGCAGTCAAAGAGGTGGATGCCTTGCTCAAGGGCACCTCAGTTTTAGTTGCTAAGGGAGGAGGATGTATCGTCTTCCCTTGTTCTGCCCTGATTTTAAAATTGGCAACCCTCCACTCCTCATCTCATTTCTCCACCCATCACCTCCTTCACTGGGACCAGACCTGCATCCAGAGCTCCACCATGTCCCTCTTCTCTCCCTCTGCCTCCCTCTTCACCCTCTCCCCTCCGTGGGAGTGTCCGTGACCACTCTCCTCCTTGTGCACACGAACCACATCCTCATGATGGGCATGTCCATGTCCGTGATCATGTGAGTGGGCGTGTCCGTGATCGTGGGAGTGGGCGTGTCCATGATCGTGGGAGTGGGCATGTCCATGATCGTGGGAGTGGGCGTGTCCGTGGTGCTCCTCCTCAGGTGGAGGGAGGTTGGCCTCAGCACTCCACTTGCTAGCTCCATGGTGCATTTTCACCTGAGGACCGTGAGAGTGCCCGTGGCAGCCACCTTCTCCGTGGGAGTGACCGTGGCCGTGGCCATGGTCATGGTGATGGTGGCCATGGTGACCATGTGAGTGCCCGTGATCATGGGAATGGCTGTGAGCGAGGGTTAACTGGGAGGCTAGCAGCAGTACTGCAGATGTGACCAGTGTCAGTGCCAGCAGACGCACTAAGGCCATAATTTACCCTGTAAGACAAGTAGATAAAATGAACACACTGACAAACAAGCTCACAATTTTTAGCTGATGATGAAAGTCAATGTTTACATGCATGACGTTTGCCAACTACACTGCTTTGAAATGGAACTTATGCAATAAATTAGGAATGCATATAGCACACTCTGGCTTTGAATAGCTTTGCAGCAAATTTGCCAATATCAAACATTTACAGACATGCATTCATGAGCTGCTGCAACGTATTACAATACACTGAACTGTATTTACTAGCCTGAGATCTGAGTGGTCAGGCTAACGTTATCTGAAAGTTGCAAACGTTACCTGCTTATGTGTGCATACGTTTATAATTACAACGTAACATTCCCAGTCAGCTAAGTTAACCATAAAGTTTGATTTAGCTCTGTCCTGTGGTCGTGTCCTTTAGCAAGCGGCTTCTAGCGGCGTTGGGGGCATAAACCCGATAATCGCTTGGCTTTCAAAAGTGTCAACTTTAATCTCACAATAAACAAGTAAAGCCGGACATCAAACAATGCCCGCTGATCACCGGTTTGCTTAAATTGTGTGTTAAGTAAGCCTGCTAGCTAGCTAACAAGCTTTGCTAACATGTTGCAGCAACAGGAGCAACATCACTTCTTGCAAAATACTATAAAAACAAATAGTTCCTTCTCACCGGATTGTGTTAAATGTCTGTGTCTGTTGAACCGTTGGATAACCGTTTATATTATGTGCAATTTGCTGGGTGAACTGTTACCGCTGATGTTACTGGTAGGTATTATTTCTCAGACGTGGCATTTAGTCAACTGATCTAACCCTCGCGAGAACGCGTTCTGTTCCGAAAAAAACGCCTCCTTCTGTGTTTCCTCGATGTCTCCGCTTCGACAAATAAGGGCATTTGTTTCCCCCTAAATCCACAATATTGTTAATTGAGTGTATTTATGAACATTTAAGGAGGGAATTTACTCAAAAGTTATGCCAAAAAACACTGCAATAATAGAAAGGAGACAAACGAGGCATGGTAATTTCTCAAAGAAATATCGCGAGATGTGACCTAGTAGTTTGAATCATCCTTCCAGCATCCTGAAGGAAAGCAGGATGCCAGATGAAAAGCGGGCGTCTTTATTCTGCATCGTCCATGCTGCAAAGAAGTGAATTTAAATGTGCCATCCTGTTAAAACTATTAGCTTGAGAAAAAAAGTAGCAAACCATCTTTATAAGTGGCATTAAAATAAATTATCTTTGCATTCCATGACTTCATTTAGTTTTTGTGATATTTTTGTTTTCTCTTTTTATTTCCTAGAGTACTGAAAAATATTTTACTGCATGCATCACTAGCCTTTCAAGAAGGACTGCTGTGGAAGAGTAGTCACACTGAAGCTTTTGGGTTTGAGTGTGTGTTTCACAAAGTTTCCACTAGAGAGCAACATAACCCTGGACACACTGAACACTGAAATACTGCTGAGAGTAAAGCCTGTGACCAGAGAAAAACAAGCTGCCAGAGCATCACCTTTTCAACTTCACACTGTCCTTTATTTTTACACTCATCATTTAACCAGTTTAGTTCTATAGTGGAGGAGTATCTCTTCTGCATGGGTCATCTGGTCCAGACAGCAACAGTTTCTTTAGTGACAGACAGAACAACACTCTGTACAAATGTTATGTACTAAAAAGTGTGAGAGGGAGAAGAAGGAGAAAGACACAGAGACTGAGATGAAGACAGAAACAGCAAGAGACAAAGAAAGAGCCGAATCAGTTTATGAGGGTGGGGGGTTAAAGCTCATCAAATACAATAATAATAATTATTATTATTATAATAATTTGATATATGGTACAAGTAAAGCCCTTGGCCAAAATGTAGCCTAAATTCTATATCTAAATGGTAATAAAATCTATATAAAATCAAGTAAAGCATACGTGTGTGTGTGTGTGTGTGTGCGTGCGTGCGTGCGTGCGTGCGTGCGTGCGTGCGCACCTGTGAGTGAATGTTTGTGTCCACATATAAGTTTTGCAGACATCTTACATTGAAAAGTCACTAAATTCTATAATGTTTTCAGGGAAATTTTACTGTAGGAAATTTAAAGAAAGAAAAAAGGCATCCAAAAAAGAGCAAGTTCCTCAAAAGTGGCAAATGGTAAACTGGCACTGGGTAATTTTAAAAATGTGCAGTGCTGATAGTTTTCAAATGATGACTGACTTTTGGAGATAATAAATTACAGCAGACCTGACAGGTCAGGTGACAGATTCAATTCTGTGTTACTAGACGGTTGGTAGTTTAAATCCCCTGACTGGCTGAGAAATTCTGCATGGAATAATAACAAAGTGAAATTTCTGCATTTTGGTTTCTGCTTCATCTTTCAATCAAGCAACTTCCTTCTTTCCTCCATCAGAAAAGACTAACTTTAACTGTTAGACCTCTGTTCTTAACATTTCTATTTCTTTCACGATAGCAACTTAGATAACAACAGATTACATTATGTGGTAGGTTATGACATAATGACCCACATCTACCAAACACAGACAAACTGCATCTATAGGTGAATCTCGCTAACAGGAATGGTGTTAAACTCCATAAGACTACGGCCAAAAAAAAAATACCACAATTTCAAACTGACACCTTTATGACACAAAATAATACACTGTGACCCTCATAAAGCTGATATTTATGGCATGGCTGCCGCTTGGGATCTATTTGTATCCAAGGCCAACGCACAAAGATGCATAACCTGGTGTGAGCAGCACAAAACCTGGAGCCCCGAGTAATAGAAAAAAGTAATTTTGAATTTCTTTTCTTTCTAGATGCATTTACATCAAGAAAACCTACAAGAAAAAGGTTAATTGAGGCAGTAGCCATGTCGGTACTGGATTATGGGGATGTAATTTACAGACATCAGTGGATCGGTTAGAGTCTGAATATCAGTCCGCTATCAAATTTATTACTGGGGATAAATATGACACTTATTGTTGCAAGATTTGTGCAAATAACACTGAGCAATGAAACAGAATGGACTAGACAAGGGGTTTTCAAAGTCTTTGACCAAATGACAGTTATTTAGTCTATTCTACAACACGGTCCCCTATTAATCGCTAATGAAAAATTAGTGTCTTAGAAATCCTTCATAAATCTTTTTCTGAGCCTCCCCTGATGCACCCTGGGGAGACCCGTCTTCAACTTTGGAAACCTGTGGACTAGACAGTAGTGAAGTTAAATTTGCATAGAATTAGCAAATAATGCCAGCTGAGTGTGGATATAGAATCAGTGGTCAAGACTGTATTGGTGAATAGGCGTTTTGCAAATATATCATGACACAGTGTTACCACTGTGTGAACTAATGAGACGTTAGGGTTCGATACAAGTATGATTTGATATGATACTGAGACAAATCAACAGTAACACAAATTCACTCTTTAAGCATAAGTCAAAGATATCCATTGACTGATATATCGAGCTGATGAAATCCATTTTCAAATCCCACCTAGAGAGACATGGATAGAGAAAAAAAAGGATCATATCAAGGTCAATAAAGTCTAGTCATCATTCAGTACAAAAGATTTCAAGCTTTTTAGGGACATGATCCAATAGGCTTCCATTTTGATGGTGTCTCCATGACCAGCTGTGTAAAAACAGACTGAAAATCTTCAATGACGTGTGATTTTCTCTGCATGTTTTTTTCATTTCATTTTGTTGATCAATTACATTTGTATAAATACATTCTTCATTTAAAGGCAGGAATGCATCTCAGAGTTTCCCTACCACTGAATAGAGGAGGTGCCCCCTCCCCAGCTGCTGAGACACCTGGAGAAAATTCATCAGTCTGGGTGTAAATGGACAGTTTAGTGTCATATGATGGTATAATGCTGTTTCACAGACTTTTCCTGCCAAGATGAAATGAAAATCTGGAGGGAAGCTTGAACATTAATCATTTTCGGTGTGGAAACGTCAAATTTAAAGGCACTGAATATCAGCACACAATATCAGCTATTGGAAGCCCCAGTCTTAAACAATCAGTATCAATATCAGCCTTCAAAAAAACCTTATCAGTCAAACATTACTGTCAACACATTTGTGTGTGTGTGTGTATTGTTGTTTGCCCCAAGATTTTTCCAGTCTGTTCAGGATTTGAACTTTATGGTCACATGTCTAAGAAAACCTGAAATTTAACAAAACAGGAATAAGAAGGAGTCTTATTCTAACCCTAAGTCTGGTTCCATGACCTGAGTTGACTTGGAATGAGGTCACTGCTCCATCATCCCACCCACTTTAATCCCATTTTATCTGTGTTATTTCATTACAAACATTGCTGATTGTTGTAGCTATTGTTAAACAGTGTATTTTTCTAATTCGTTCTTGAAGGGGTAAAGAGGCCTTTTTTTGTTAAATGTATTTTAAATTGGAACACATTTGAAAATCAGTGACATAATCCTAATCCCAAAGAGGTGAATGGACACAAATGACTGAGACTATCCTGTTTATTCCATGGTAAAATAAACAGCCAAGGAGATTTCAATGTCCTTAGCTTCAGTTAATTCCCCTTTTTTTCTACAAGTAGGTCAGGTTTTTATTGAGTTTATTCTCAGAATGTCTAAGTCTTATGAAAATCTGATTTATAACTTTAGACTTAATACATTAGAACCACATTTACCAGGCTGTTGGTGAAGTCAGAGATTTGTAATAATTGCACCTGTAGTCATTCTATGATACCATGTTAAAGTGCAGGGTGACTCATTTTGTGTGATAGTATTAGTGATAAAGCTTAGAAATTTTTCAGTAACTGAGAGCTTACAAGTTCAATACCTGCAAAAGCTCATGTCTGCCCTGTTGAAGTGTCTTTGAGCAACACACTGAGCCTGCTTACTTGCTTTCAGTAGCTCTAAATGAAAGTAAAGGCTAAATACTTAAAAATATAGGCCTAAAATGATTTTACTGTTTCTTGCTCTGAGAAACAAGGTCTTCATGGGAAAGACAGATGTCAGACGCACACCCAGACAGACAGACAGAAATCCAAATCAATCAATATCCTTGTCATTGAGTAAAGTCTACTTCAAGTTCACACGTTCTCAGGGGCGTCTGCAGCCGGCTGCTCATTTTGTCCGAGGGAACTCCACTGACCCCTGAGCCACTGCCGGGGATTGTCCTGATGCAAATCAGGAGGGGGAACCAATTCATCGTCGCACAATTCGATTAGACATCTGCATATTGAGCATCTGCACCCCCGAAAATCT
>OMKZ01021722.1:0-10918 GCA_900302535.1 Neoniphon sammara | reverse complement strand
AGGTGGGTCCATGTAGTTTTGTACGGGTGTTTAAAAAAGAAAAAAAAAACAAAAAAAAAACAAGATCGTATTGTGATTCATGCCAGCATATTTTAGACCTTCCCTCAAAGCACAGGTCTTAAATGGACATGCGGAGGTAATAAGTATCGAGTCGCTGTATTAAGGCTTTAAATGTTTTGAATATACGGGCAGATGTGCCACTTTGTGTAGCCTTCTGGTTGGGTGCTCTGCCAGGAAATTAAACGCTTGCTGACAAAATATCCATGAAATGTCCCACGCCCAAAAGAGAAAAAAAAAAAAACAAATGTAGGAATGGTGGCACTGCTCAGAATTTAGAATCAAAACAAGTCAAAAGTCGACCTCAGTTATGTGGTATTTTGATTTGTGTGGCCACATGCGAGGCCAAAGCCTCCCATCAGAGCGGCGCGATGACATCTTGTCCTCCGTTTCCGTGCTGCCATTCCCACGTTTTCTCATGGATGTTTTGTTGTGGGAGTCTGTCTCTGTTTAGCTGTTCTGGCCCGCTTCAGACCGCCGTCTCCGTTTCCTCAAGTTGGACTCTCTCTCACTTTGACCAGGTCGTCGCTGCAGCCCACACGCTACGGACTCCCATCATCTTTAATACCTTCTTTGATCTAGAATTGGACGATGCTGCATCCACTGAGAGATGGTGGGTGGGTGTATATGTGTGTGTATGTGTGTGTGAGTGTATGCGTTTGTATACCGGAGAGGGTGGGGAGGTCATTAGCGGGTCAGGAGTGGGCGGGTGCTGCAGGGTTAATGATGGCTCTATCGATTTATCTGCTTTTGAATATCCTTCACATCTGCAGAGGTTTTTTTTTTCACTTTTATATGTTGTGGCACGCAATTCATCCGTTAACTGTGTCATTAAAGCAGTGGAGTGTACAGTACACGCAAACAGGGTGAACTTTTTTGTATAGCCTAGTCATGTACAGAACGATTGTAATTTCCTTGTCTTTACCGATAAACTTTTTGTTGACATTGTTAGCAATAGGATCTAGGATTAGGGAGCTCTCTGTGTGTTTGCTCTAAAACATAACAAGACAACTCACCCAGTACTCATAGGAGTGGGCATGACACACCAGTGACACAATGTGAGAAAGCAAAATAATGAATTCTGTATTACTCATTTTGGGTATTCAGCATATTAAGGATTCTATACCAAAATGTTATATATATCGTATATATCCACTTGTAGAAAAAAGAAAGAATTCCCAAAAGTAAATTATTCAGTGTCTAAGATGATTGTGATCTACTCTCCTTTTAAAAATGAGAATAATTTGTTTTCGTCTTTTACATCAATCATTTGATAAGGTGTGACCTTGTGCCAAATTGTATTTTTTTTCATATTTTGTCTCGGTAATCTGTCTCCAAAGTGTTTTTTCCCACCTGAGTCCACCAGATTTCCTCCTCCCTCGATAACCAGACTGCTTGGATGTTTAAATAAAGGTTTGGGATAACGGGTTCATTCAGAGGACATGCTGTAGCCATTTTGGACGTCCCGCTGGAACAGGGATCCTCGCTTTGGAAGATTATGTGCTGAAAAAGCACCCGGGGTAAGATGGTACATTTAGACCCACCTTATTGGAGGATTAGTTGTTTTACAGATGTGTGAGACAGAGTAAGCCCCTGTGTCTGCTTTTTTTTTTTTTTTTTTTTTTTGGCAAAGCGCCGCCAAGCTGATGCATGTGGGAAATGCTGGTTACGGCTCCTGCTGTTGCTATGAGACTTTTGAAAGCCCTTTTGAAGTGGGGTGCTCCTTTGCTGAAAATTGAAATATTTTTAGCTCCTAGCACTCGGTGCACTGAGCGCTGAAAACTTGCTAATTTCTCAGCACTTGAGCACATCACCCACTAACTAACACAACACAAAAGGTTCACTAGTAAAGCCCGGTAAACCTTGACAGGCCACACACTCAGATTCATTGGCTTGCTGTAAAGTGTTGCAGTAATTCCTTCCTTTTTCATCACTGTTAAGAACATGCAATAGCGCATCCTCTTAAAAATAATGAGTAGTAGCCAATGATGAAGAGACATGACACACAGCCAAACTGTTCAGCATTGGAAAGGCACGAATAAATACCTGTATGGTTTCTTGACCTCTTGTGGAAGCATATGGGTGAACAGAGGGCTTTCAGGTGAAATAATGCACCTTGTGTCGGCCATATTGGAGGACCTCAGCTCTTGGCAACAATGGCTGAGATCAGCTGAATGTTTTTCTTAATGTACAGTTTGGCCATGTAAACAGAATTCAGTAGACATAATTAACTTCTGTGCTGTTTATGTTTATAATGAATTATTTTGGCACAGTATCGATAGCTAGCAAATCATAGCATCTGGTCACCTTACATTCATAGTCTTGTAGACACATCTTATTTGCACACTGACATAATCTTGTAGAAGCTAGCATTAGTAGTGGCTAGGGTTATTGATTGTTTGATAAATTAGCTTGCTGGCTAGTTAGCTAGCTAACAGTTTGTTCAGGTAAATGAGTATTGAGGGCTAAACACAAGACATTTTACTGTGTCACGCCTCACCTTTGGAAACACATCTACCACACAGATTTTAAAGTTACATAAAATTGTATCTACACATTCTCCATCTGTTATTCAGTTTTCATATAGTTAACACTGTTTGTATACAGCCAGTTCCTTCCTACTGGCTCTGTGGATATTTGGTATGCAAGGCAATTCTAATGTATTTCATATAACAGCAGCTGCTTAAGTCCCCAGGGTGTCCTAATGATGTAGATAGAGCCCAAATAGGGGCGACCATGTAAACCGATACCCATGCAAAAAACAGTTTCTTGCTCTTGGTGGCTAGTGGGTTGAACCTCTTGGGGGCTGCAGCCATGTCAGTTCATGATAGAGGTTGGAAGTCCTTTCCCCCTGCTAATCCATCATGAGAGATGCAATGCATATGGTTTTGCCTCTGAAAGATATGAAGCATATGGAGATGAAAAAGGAAATGCACTTCCTCTGTTCAGTTTTTCCCCCAAATGGTGTCTGCAAAATGACTGATCTATGAGATTATTGAGCTTATGGAGGTGAAATCCCACCGTTGTTTAGAAGCAGCACTGTCATGCACAAAGCCAAGGAATGTAGGTTTGGATATACAACTTTTTTTCCCCAAGTGCTTTGGTTATGATTCCTCATTTTTTTAACCACATTCTGCCCTCAGAGGAGGCCAAGAGAGTATATTCAGAACCACTTCATTTTTACAATTCACTTCCTGTCATAATTTGACCTTTCTGTCCATCCATCCATTCAGTCACACAAGATTTGCCCGTGATTTGAAAATGATTGGGTTTTCTATTCAGGGGAGAATATTATGCCCTTGAATCTCCCGCCTGTCCAATGTACTGTAGTTGATTTTTTATTAGAAACAGCCCTATGCTCCGTTTTACAGAAACTATGAGTGACGGTGAGAGAAGTTAGAAGGAGGCTTGTCATTTCTGTGCCTGTGTGTTTGTCAATGCTGTAAAGTTCCTGTTGTAGTTTCCTGTTTGTGTCAGGTTGACGGCTGCCGATGCCAGCAGCTGTTTTGGTGAACTATTAAAGCAAACGCTCTGAATCTGACCCACAAAGACTCCGGCAGTCTTCATTTTAGATATGATGCAGTGTTCCTTTTGGCTATTCGATGTGCTTGCATGGATCCCAAACAGTTTGGTACGACACGTTACACATAAATGTATTTACAAAGGTTTTCTATTCTGATATGATATACACCCAAGGAGCGAAAAAATGCCACTTATTTATGGCTGTAGCTGCATATTCAAGCCCTGGGGCTGCAGACCTGGTGCAAGAGAATCCTGTTTATTTTTATATCACAATTTTGCTTACAGCTTCACCATGCTTCATTTGATTTTTGTGTGTGTTACAGTCAGAAATGTGGCAGCCTTTTGGCTCCTTAGATGTTTTCTCTTACCATTCCCTCCTGACTGACATGCTGTGCACAAGCCTTTTTTCTATGCCATATATCCATTTTGATGTTACGTGATCTTCCTTGCTCAATACTAAAACAAAAAAAATAACAGATGATGGCTTCCTCTGAAATGTTACCCTTTTTAAATTAAAAAGAACAAAAGGGCTCCATATGGCTGCTAACCTCAACAAATACATTTGCGAGATTCACTTTAATGCAAGAAATCATTTTGTCACCAGGGATGCCTGTACAAAACGACAGCAGCATGGCTCTGCAAAGCCAGATCACTTGAAAAGCTTATTCTCAGTAGCTTAATTTATCTTAGTCCCATGTTTCATGGTTGGGTTAAACTGGTGGAAAGCAGGCTTTCTTTGTTTCCCCTCAGGAACCTCTTGTACTTTTCTCCTCAAATATTTATTGATATTATGTCTGTGAGGTAATTAACACTCTCCAGGGACCAATTGCAGCTAGCTTTGCTCGGGCAAAACACCTCTATTCTTCACAGGCAGTGGCAGCCTCTAATGATAACCACACTCTCCCTGTGAAATCATGGACTGCACAGCACCAGCCAGCCAGCTCTATTCACAACTAATTATAGGTTCTTTATTCAAACCACTCTTTTTTCAAGCCTATCAATTGTTGTTCTTAAAAGGTGTGACTCACTATTGGAAATACTGTCTATGTCTTGTCAATTTTTGGATTCCAACATAATTCAAAAATGGTTTCAACAGCTATTAATAGGATTGCAATACATGTAAAATTACTGGTTTCCTGCCAAATATTGTTATTGTAGACTGACAGTTGAAAAGCTGGAAAAAATGCCCACAGAAATAGCTTTTACATCTTACTCACTGAAAACTATGACTAAAATATTTGTCAAACAACCCCCTTTTTTGGCAAATGATAATGAAGACCGACGAAAATGCAATGGAAACTAAATCTAAAACTAAATTGCTTGTAATGAAGGTTGATGACAAAGTGACAAAACAAAAGCATCAGTCACTGAATCTCGAATCTAGTACCTCAGTCCAGCTGTATTCATGCACAACAAATAAAAGTTTACACAGCATAAATTACAACCCTGTCATTGCCCAAAATTGATTTCCCATTGATGGTTGAACATTTCCCAGTGAACATTTCCAGCACCAAATATAAACTCACCTTGCTGTTAAAGGAATTTGGAGATGCAACACAAGCTAACAGTAAGTGTTATGCCTATAAATATAACTTGACAGTTACCAGACTAAATCAAAATGAAATCATTTGACTAGAACAAATGGTCACACTGACAAAAACAGTAAAACTTGATGAAATCCAAAAATGCGTGTTAAAATTAGCACTGATCCAGAGCATGTAGGAGTTCAGTGTTGTGTTCAAGGACACTGACGTAACACATGGCTGTTGATGGATATGTTAGCTGTTGTGTGGATTGAATCTGTGATGTTTAGTCTACAGGACAGACTCACTAACATCTAGGCCATGCTGCTGCTGCAACATAAAATTAGTAATTAAAGCCAACAGTGCAGGAGCTATATTGACCATGTTAGATTTAGAAAATTCAAAGAAAGACTGTTATTTCTCAACAGCTGACCGTTGCCAAGGCCGTTGTCAAGCTACGACCTCATCACTGTACACATTCGTTCCAAATTATCGCGCTACCTGAAGCTTTGCTGCTGTGTTAACTCGTAAGCTAATGTTAGCAAGCTAGCTACATACATACATAAAAAGAAGTCAGTTCAGTAGCTGACAAAGATGTTTCAACTGTCAATCTCTGTTAACTACTGAGCTCCAAACACCTGCCGGGATAAGTGGAGCAACTTTCCTCCAATCAGGCCGCAGTGGCGGGTGAGTGCCTCTCCTAGCTAGCTGCTAGCCTGTTGTATGCTAACTGAGCTAATTAACAACCTCAAAATGTAAACACTAGGGCACCAGCCACCCTCTGAATGATTTAATTGTAGTTTCTTTGCATTTATTACTGATGCTGGTATGGCAACAGCTCTACAACCTGCATAATAAGCGGGATAATCCACTCTGAGGCAGTCTTCTTTCGAAATATAATGACCTCCATGGATGGTCTTCGCCTCTTGGTCAGTCATTATTTTTTGATAGACAACTGCCCTGTTGCGGATTATTATTGTAATGGCAAGAAGAGGAACTTGTGAAGTGTAGAGTTTCAAAGCTATATATTAATTTCAGAAAAAAGTTTTAAAAATGTGAATGATTCCGTCCTCCTATATGCGAGTATCATGTAGGCAAAGCTCTTAAAATATCCAGTAACTTATATTTCCCCATAATGAGTTCTACCTCAATGTCAGCAGTCATTTTGTAAGAGTCAAAGCCATTTACACAGTGCATAGTGGCTGCTTCCTTTTGATTTGAAGCTCTTCAAATGGAAGTTTGAAAGCACAATGATAATGTGAGCAATTCAAGCTGAGTGGACAGTTGTGATTGTTTGCCAAGTGAAGTCCTTGCGCGAGGCAGGGGGATAATTTATTGCAGAGCTGAACGGGGGCTGCGGGGAGGCGGTGTGCTGGTGGTGGGGAGTCGGGCTGAGGTGTATATGGAGGTAGTTTGTCACAGCTTGTCATCGGCCCGCTCTTTTTCAATGGGAGCGGAGAGCGTGGAGAGCCTTGGCCGGACACTGTCAGCAGCTCACACATGGCTGATAAGGCAGCCGGCTATAAAGCAGTCACAACAAAGAGGAACACGGGCTGCCTTACATCTCTGTAACAAGCATCGTGTCCCCGCTTCGGTGGTTGGTCAACACAGAAAGAGAAGGAGAGAAAAAGAAACTGTTAAATTAAGGCCGGTAATTAGAAAAACTGTCATGTAACTTGAATATCACAGGTTTGATCCCCTTGGCAGCAGCAAGTGTTTCCATTCAAAATGTCCTCAAGGAAGAATCTGATCCCCTACCTGCCCCCTCATTAAAGTTGGTCCTCTGTGCCAGATAAATCAAAGGAAAACTTTTATATAATGTACTGTAATAACACGTTATGCTAAGTTCAATTCAAGGTCCAAAGTTAAAAATTCCACCAAGAGATTTTCCTTGTCTGATACTGTTCCCCAGATGTTAAGCTAATTAGCATATGCAGTAAGCACAACTTTTCAGTTCAAATTTAGATGTTTTTCTGCTCCCAGGGTACTCTGTGTTGCTGTTTGGTGAATTATAATATTAATAAATTATTAAAATATTATTTAATTCCTTTTGATTGAGAGACTACTGAAACCATTCTGAGTTTCCGGTTCCATCGCCTTACCAGAAGAATGGGAAAAACAACAAAGTACAAAATTATTTGCCTCAAGATGGGTCTGAAGCTGATGATGACTGTTTTGTTCAGTGCTGCTGGATTTCATATGGATGTCTTTATTTCAAGACATGGTGTGGAACAACTTTTAAGGTACAGTGAAAAAAAAAAATCCCCAAATTGCTAGCATTAGCTAGCTTAACATAACAGCGATTGACATTTAAGTCTCAGGATGTGATTCCGGTCCAAGTTTGATATTAAATTCATATTTAAATATAGATTACTTAACTAACACATGTAATGGGTCCATTCTGTTTTTATTTTGGTAAACAGCATCAGAAACCCTGTCCCCCCAAACCACTTCAGTGCTCTACATGTAATATTTCTATGTTGTATGTTTTATGTACATATTAAGCCTCTCTGAAGCCACTTGCCTTTTCCATGGTCCATTAGGAGGAGGAAAACCTTTGAGGTTGATATGCCTCACTTTTCTTTGTGCCCAGTGTATTATTTCAAGATGCTTATTGTATGTTAAACTGCCTAAATACACATGTATTTCATTAAACACTGTTTTTCTCATCACATAGGACACTCACTTCCTCCTTTTTAGTTTGTAGACTCAGCCTGCAGAGTTTTTTGCCACGTCTTCGAACTCTTACATGTTAATTTAACACATGGACGTTTTCAAGGATTTGAGGTCATGCAATGCTGAAAACTGAACTTAAACGAATGAACCTGCTAAAATTGTTTACTGCATGCTGCCATGTTGACAGTAACTAATATAAGAAACCGTAAGGCTGAGAAATCTTGCCCCAAATTCTTTTTTGTAATTTTGACCTAAAGCCATTCCACTGCATTTCTCCAAGTAAAAGGGTGAAAAATTCCACTTTCTGACATTGCCGGAGTGCAGCATTATATGCAGGGTTTATCACAGGGAGCTCTACAGCACTTTGTTAAGTGAGTAGTGTCGAAGATGTATCATGGATTCTTGGCATAAGCTGGGGAGACTTTCATCCTTTTAAGTCTGGCAGTAGATGAGACTTCTTTTCCTCGTGCTGAAAAAGTTATGGTTCCTATTTGTAGAAGGCAGCGTTGGGTGACAATGTGCAATGGAGTGAATAAAAGCAATATCAATTTTTCAGAGAACACTCTTACAGTATGTCAGGAAGCTGAAAACTTAAATATTTGAAAAGATTAGAGGACAAAGTTCTGTGTTACTCAAAATGCACAGAAGGGGAAGGCAGACGGTGGCATGAAATACATTTCTTTTTTCTTTTTTTTTGACTCGAATCCTTATTTGATATGTCGTGCAGAAGTGAATAATCACCAAGAACAGCAGCTTTTTCCATTGCATCACCTTCTTATTTGCTGACATGTTGAAGCTACACTTACAGTGACATACTTTTATGTTTTTTTTTTATGTATGCTGCACTTTGACTTTAATTACATGGCCTTCGTTATTGATCTTACCAAATCCTCCAGATTGTCCTCACCACAGACTGCACACAAAAGCATTTTTGCGTCACTGCAGTGATCCTCTTGGCTAATCAAGGCAGAAAATGGCCCTCAACAATTTGCATATTCATGTATTTCTAAATTCTTGCTCTTGCTTCCAAGAAGGAAACTTGAGTAGGCCAGTCTGACCAGGGAAGATAAAACAAATTGAAATATGAAGGCCTTGCAAAATGACCCTCTCTCTGCTGGCAAATTCAGCGCACAGGCGAGGGAAAATCAATTCTGTTACTCGTTTGATCGTTTCTTTGGAGCGCAGGTGTGGGTAATGACAGGTTAATTAGCGTGTGTGTGTGTGTGTGTGTGTAAGTGTTGGGGACAGCATGACCTGCTTGCAGTTCCTGGAACAGCAGGGTAACTGATGACTGGTTGGTTGCCAGGGTGCGAAAGCCCTCATTTAAATTTTGACAGCGTCCACCATGCAAGAGAAGATTACCAATCAATTCCTGCTCATGAAATTCAGAACCCACCAATTTTCTGCAGGCTGATGCCTATTGGAGGCTTGATTGAGTGTTTTTTTATAGAACAGTTTAGGTTTGCGCGCTTTGTGCTTTCAAAATGCTCTCCGGAAACTCACTCACTTCATCAAATAAAGCGGCAATACCTTTACCTGCCACCTGCGGTGAAAAAATAGAGCAAGAAAATGGGAGCAGAGCAGAAAACTGGTCGGATAAATGCTTTGCTGAAACATCAAGAGGAGTAGATGAAATCTGGAGAGCAATTTGGAAACACATTTACTTCACAAGCTCTTTAAATGTTGGTGATTTCAAACCTCTTATCGAAGCCATCTTCTTTGGAGAAACAAGCCCAAGGTTTTCCTCTTGGTTTTAACCACCATCAGCAGAGCTGAGTGCAGTTATATGGTAATACACCCATCAGAACAAAACAAATTTAGTTCCCTTCCAAGATGAGACAAAAAATAACGCCTACTCTTACAAAATGTTTGCTGGCATAAAAGTGAAAACATTATGGGCTGCTGTTAAAATTATGAGTCATCTTAAGACCTTTGCTTGCAAAGTCACTTAATGTTTTTAATGATAACTGATCTGCATTTCGAAACTCTGACTGATGACATTCAGACATTTTATCCCTCGCCAAACTGGATATGTAACCTATAACATTTTGAAATTAAAAACTTCAGTTGGATTCTGTTCTGCAATTATTCTGCCAGAACCACTTAGCACTGTGAAGATCCTTGAAGACACTGGAGGCTGTCACTGTTACGTCTGACTTAGTGAAAATCTGTGGTTATGTGCCGTGCCTTGAAAACGGCCTTGTTGGAGGAACATCTGAGTTGTTTTGCCACAGTGCTCGCTTTGGGTTTGGAGCAAACTTCAGTCAAGTCACTTTCTTTGTGGACTTTGTTTTTATCTGCAGATAAAAGTCACAATCAAGACAATCCCTGTATTAATGACACTGAGATAAAGTGCACATTTCCAGTGTATTAGAGTAACCCATCTTTTGGCTATTATCTAGTTATCTAGTTCTTGAGTTTATGCAGAACAAATTGCACCCACTGGCACTTCAATACACAAACTAGTTTCATTGCTGGAGCCTCAGCTGGTCTGGATCGACCAGCCTCCTCACAGTCTCCCTAAGAGATCCAACATACTGTATATTATGAAACTACATAGCTTCTTGGAGCGAGTTATGTGAAACACTTCCTCCCCCGAACCTAGAAAAAAATGAGTTCTACAGAAAGTCTGCAAGCAAAAAATAGAAACAAAACAACAGTTGTGATTGGGACGGCACTGAATTTGTGGAAGCTAACAGTGAAGTATAAAAGACTCTCGACCAAGCTGGAAATGGCTCATTTTTGATCGTTCACGGGTAAGTGAACGTTTCTCAATATATAGTGTATAGAATTGATCTACTACTGCTATGAAAATGAAAAGTGAAACTTTAAATTGTACGATATGCTCCAAACTCTCGTCAGACCCTAAGAGTGGGTTAACATGACTGCAGTCTGACTGTAAATGCCATATAGTGAAGCTTAAAGGTCTCATTTGGGTTAAGCTGTCCATATGAACCGTTCATACCACACATTTGGTCCCTGTTGCAGTGAATACACTAGTAAACAGAATATTTCTGTGCATTTATATTGTCCTGCCCACAATTAAAACGTATTAAAAGTATTAAAAGATTCAACAGACAACTGTGGCAGGTTACCTCTGCAACATGGGAAAACAATTCAGTTCCTGTGATGATGGTAAT
>OMKZ01021716.1:4782-16881 GCA_900302535.1 Neoniphon sammara | reverse complement strand
CGTCTGAAGCTGTTATTTATTACATAACGTTTTTTTTTTTCTTTTAAAAATGTAATACTTAGATTTTCACCATGTGCATAGTATTTTGTAAATAATTCATCAAAGAGACAAAAGTTTGCAGTAGTTGAATAAGCTTTCCTAGGTCGTGGTCATTTCAAGCATGAATGAAAACCTCAGGGACTTAATGCTGTGATGATATTGCAATGGCCAAACAGCATCATGTCAGAGCAAAGTGCTGAAAAAAGAAACAGAATAAAAGCTAATGGGGAGTGGTAGAAATGAAAGTGCCTTTCCGCTTACTTGTTTGTTTTATATTTATTTAAACAGTGGAAAATCGTGCAAGAAGGAAGCCATTGCAGGATTTGACTCAGGCCAGCAGAGGGATGTGTGTAGCCTAGTGACTACGCGGAAATCTCGCAAATTCATGTTTCACATTTGAACTCACTTTCCGTCTAGCATCCCTCAATATTGATTCGTTTGGGCCTGTCCATGCCATGGTCGGCCAATCTGATTGGTCATTTACCTAAGGGGTGGGATCTAGATGGTGACGCCAGAAAAGAGCGCCGCCGTTTGAATAGAAACAGAGATGTTAGACTCTTAACGTCTCTGACAGAAAACAGCAAACCCGGCTACTCAAGCTGAGGTCTCCATTGATAAAGCAATAGAATCGGTTTTAGCAGAAAATGACTCTCTCTCTGAGATAAAAGAAGAACAAGCAACGGCTCGGAAGGCCTTTATGGGTGGAAAAGATGCTGCTATTCCTGTTAGCTGCCGACACAGCTCTAGCTTGTTTGTTTACTTAGTGGGTCACCGGCGCTCTGTATCAACGTCTCATATTTCGTTACTCTCATTGGTTGTAGGCTGATCCAATCACATTCATAGTCACAGTGGGCTATGTCTGTTGGCCACGCCCCGTCCCAAACTGTTGAATATTGAAGGGTTCCAGACCTTATCTCATATCTCATTTGAGATGAGATAAGGTCTGGTAACACCAGGCTAGGATTTGTGTAGTTCAAGAGAATTTTTTTCATAGCTACACAAACACTTCACAGAGGCAGAGCTGCTCTGGAGGCAGGAATAATCTCATTGGTTGAGTTGAACATCAATGTGCGGAGCCAAAAAAAAAAACGTTTTCTGTAGTGAACACTGTAGTGAAGCTGAGGGAGCTAATATGAAAATTATCACTCTTGATACTAGAAAAATTCAGTCTAGCCATACTAAGTTGTCTAGGTTAGCTAGTTAGCCTAGCTGACCTTTCAAGTTCAAACTAGCCATACCAGCCTATAGCTGTCAACCTAAGCTAGCTCACCTGCTAGCTTACATGGTTATTAAAAAATGTCTATTTATATTTTATATTTTGGTCAGAATTCCTTCTTTAGTCTTTGTCAGTTGGCCAACTTGTGCTCTGAAAAGTGAAATGATGTTGACTGTGTCTCTGTGGCTCCGCCCATTGAGACGCAGCCCTCCTCCTCAACCATTACTTCTGCCTCCAGAGCAGCTCTGCCTCCCAGATTTGTTTGCAGAAGTAAAACTCCAAACAAATCTGCCATTTTGCTGACCTCTCCATATCCTTTTTTTTTCTGTCTCTCTCTGTGTCCCTCAGCCCACCTGTACAAGTGCAAGGCGTTGCGGGACAGCTGCGGCATGTGCCTGAAGGCTGACCCCAGGTTCGAGTGCGGCTGGTGTGTCCAGGAGAGGAAGTGCTCCCTCAGGCAGGAGTGCACTGGCGGAGGAAACGCCCACCTCCCCCTGCAGCAGGCTGACGCCGGAGTGTGGATGCACGCCACTGCCGGAAACAGCCGCTGCACCCACCCCAAGATCACCAAGGTGAGTGTTTGTGTGTGTGTGTGTATGTGTGTGTGTGCCTGAGTTTGTGCAGTGTGGGTGTAAGCACGAAAGTCACAGCAGTCACCCCAAATTGAGCAGGTTGCAAGATAATAATAATGGAATGTCTGTGTGTGTGTGAGCAAGATAGAGAGCTCTGCTGTTGGTTTGTGATCTACTGCTTGTTGTCATACTGATTATTATACACACACAACCTCACAGATATTCTGTCTCTTACTCATGCTTTCTTATATAAAAATGCACACACACACAAACACACACACACACACACGTACGTCTCAGGTAGTCTTCCTCACTGTTTTGCTTTTTTTCAAACTGCCACTGCCTCCTCTAACATTAAGGTTAATGGGGAGCGGCTGCAAGGTGGATGGAAAGAAAACGCTGTGTCTGCCTTCTTTTCAGTCGGAGTGGAGCACTTTGTTACACTGAGACAAGTTTAACTTTTTAGAGCGGGCCACATTACCTGGATGGAATTGTTTGTTAGCCACAGCTCACAAAAATGCAGTCTGATGCAACACAGGGAGCTGGTGGTCTCCTCTGCCTCCCACTGCCAAAACCAGCACAGTCAGTCATCTTTTGCCACTGTCAAGCAAAATACAAAGAAACCCAAACCAGCAATAGATGCACACCTGCATGCAGGGGTTTCCCAGTGGGGGGAAAAGAGGGACTGACTACCCGGGGCCCAAAGGTGGAGGGGCCCCTCTCAGGCCTGAAACTGAAATGCTTACTGTTGATTACTGTTTTCAGTTTTATTTAAATTGATTCAGACCAGGTTGAGGTTTTTGAATGGTTGAGTACATATATGATTTACTGATAGCCGCTGAAGTGAATTGAAGAAAAGTAATAATTTTGTTGTTGTACTACATAATTTTGAGAAATTTTCCAGCTTCAGTTGATATGGCCACATGTGACTTTTTAAAGATAAACAAGAAAAAAAGTGTGCTGGTGGGGGCCCCAAAAATTGGCTTTTGCATGGGGCCCAGAAATTTGTGGAACGCCCCTGCCTGGGTGTATCTATTGTTGATTTCTGTAACCTATGTTAATGTGCTGCACATCACCTCCTGAAAAGAGCATCTGATGTTAGACAACAAGCCCTCAATGCTTTACTTGCCCTGACGCAGTGTGCACGTTGGGTGGTGTGTGCAAAGGTAGATGGCAACGTGGATGTTAATTGTATTTAATGGAAGTACCACCTCCCACTGCAGTAGTTGAAAGCTGGCAACAAAGGTTTCCCAAATTTTGCCTTTTACAATGTGAAAACAGAAAAGGTGCAATATCGAGTTAGCATTTCTGCCAGGTTAAAACCTCGTAACTCCAGTTTTAGGTTTTGATCACACTGGCAAGCAGAAGAGCAAGTGCCGTGGAGAAATTTCCATTGTCTGTATTGGTTCGGTCATGCCCGACCCCATAAGCATTCCTCAGCAAGCAGCGTGTTGGTTTTGCAGCACTTCAAGTTGAACTTGGTTGAACTTGACATTGTACCACTATCCTCGTCACTTCACTGTAACCAATCAAAATGGTCAGAATCTGACAAAGTGGGACTCATACCAGCAATGTCTGGAGTAGCGGGTCAAGTTCAAGTTCACGAGCCACTTGTTGCCTGGTAACGAGCTGGAACAATATGCAGTGTGTACTGAAATTTGCTGTCCAAGTGCAGCAGTACCCTACCCTTTGACACTCATCCTTTCATAGTAACAGTGATTGCCGCCGTAGTGATTTTCAGTCTAGGGGTTACATGCTCCTCTATGAGTTGAGAGAATTCTATAACTCATTGGTTTATCACAGTTTCAGGTGAGTCACTGCACCCATTTATTTTGACATAAAATAGGGTAAACACAGGTGTTACTAATGACATTAATGAAGGTTCTGTTCCATTTAGATCTAACAGAGCCAGGGTCCTGCTATTGTTCATGCTGGCTCACTGGAAAGACTCTGCTACACTTAAATTCATTAATGTCATTAGTAACACCTGTGCTCACCTTTTTCATGTCAAAATGGCTGCTGTGAAAAAAGGTCTATTATGTTTGACCCTCAAATGAGAGCTTTCATTTTCTGATTCTCCAAAATATTCACAAGATGTACCATTTCTCTGTGCCTTTGGAATTCTACGCTTTGGCTTCATATACACAAACCTAATACACATACATATATTTAATGATTTCTGCAATGTATAACGTAGTAGGGACATTGAAATGAAAAGAAACATTGAAATTCAGTGTGCACACACAGATCAGTTTGTAGTGTATAAGTGTAAATGAAAAGTGGAACCTCTGTGCGGCTGTTTTTTTTTAAGGCGACAATTTGAAGACAACATAAGGCAAGAAAACGAGACTCGAGGGAGCCTTCGCCATTTCTTTAAAAAAAAAAAATAAATAAATAAATCCAAAATCCTCAGTCGGTCACAGCCAAAAAAGCTGTTCGTCTAATCAAAACTCCCTCCAACGCCACGTTTCTAAATCTTCGCCACGGCAAAGCAGCGCGACGTCTTTGAGCGCCAAACCATAATCTCGTCGACTTGTCAAGAGTGTAAAGTCACCTACGGAGATCCAAGGCTGGTAAACCTTGATAGGGCGTTGCGTCAGCTCTCTGTGTTGAAGCCCCTATGGCCACAAAAGCCCTACGTGTCCTGAACCGAGAATGAAAGCTGCTCTATTTTAATGTGTTGCTATTAAAACACACACATGCGGGGACCTTGAGGTTGCCCTTGGCACAGAAATGGGTGTTATTACTCACTGTTACATCAATCCGGTACTCTAGAGACAGAGACACGGAGAGGTTTGCTTGGTGTTCTTTTTTAAACTATCTTTTGGGTTTATTCTTTTTTTTGTGTGTCACTGTGTCTTTCTGTCTTTTGATGTGTTTCGATGACTGCCGGTGCCTAAATTCAGTGTTGGTTGGTTTGGGTTTGTTTGTATCTGTCTTTTCAGTCTGTCTGTCTTTCTTTTTTCCCACCTGCCTTTGTTTCTCTCTCTACTTCTAGTAGGCATTGTTCTAAGAAATAAAGAAAACATCTTTTCTGTGGCTCCTCGGCTCTCATGAAAAAAAAAATCTTTTGAAACAAGTAAAAAAAAAAAGAAACTGACAATGGTGTGAGATATTTCCACTTGTTTTCAATGCAAATGAACTTAATTCAGAACTGTCGTATTTCAAGATGTCGTCAATTGTTTGTAGAAAATCCTTGAAATGTGAAAATGTACTGGAAACAGTAAGGAGACTGAACAGTAGATTAAATGACATGTTAAAATGAGTGTTTTTGCAAGTTTTTGCCAGTTTAAGTTAGCTGCATCTGGTGAGAAAGTAGACTTTTTACATTGACATTTTTGGCCATGTGTCACCCATAGCTTGCCTGAATGATTTTTTTCATTTGGTTCCAACAACAACAACAAAAGATTTAAGACTGAATACATAAGTAGATTACTTCTTGGGATGGACTTTTTTTTTTGCATAGTATTTTCCGATTAATCATGATCATGTCAGGATTACAGGAATATTTTGATACATCTGTAATCAGGGCACCCTAATTCTGACCTCTGACCTCCATATTGCACTTGTAATGCTACTAGGAAGCTTATTCTGCTACTTATTCTGCTGTCACACTCCTTATAAGTCGGTCTGGATAAGAGCGTCAGCTAAACGTAAAAAATGTAAATGTAAGGGAAGGGAGAGACAGGAGTAAAGAAGATTGGAGAAGAGACTACAGGGGTAGAGGAGAAGCCAGGGAGTGAAGGATTGATGAAGAAAAAGCAGACGGAGGATTGTTCCTCAGTGATTATTGTCTCATTCCCTCACAACCCCTCCTGTCTATCCCTGATGAAGTCTGACACCTCAGCACCTTCTGAAATATACATCTGTTGTTCTGCTCTGCTGCTGATTCTTAATCCTGTGTGTGTGTGTGTGTATGTGTGTGTGTGTGTGTGTGTGTGTGTGTGCATGCGGGGGCAAAGGCATACAAGGGAGTGGGCAAGGATAACAGCGATGATGTGTGTTATTTAGAGGAAGATGAGGAATAATGATGGTACAAGTGCAACAAGAGTGGGAGCTGTAAATGTCTAAACAGTTGTGAGAGTAAAAAGTAACAATAGCAGATGCTTCTATTTTCTTCATTCAGGGATTCACTCTGTCCTCATTCACTCTGCAGCCATGCATGCTTTCTAGTACTGGCCAATTATAAGACAATTACAGAAACAAGTGCATCAATTGCTTTTGGACAGCCAAGATTTCAGTCTATAAGACCATCAGAGCCTTCACGGCACACAATGGAAACATGATGTTATCATCGAAATCCAGAGAAAGCTGCTCAGTGCAACCACAATCTTCACAGTCTATCTTCTAAGGAAAGGATTAGATTACACACCATTTTCATATGTTCATCATGTGAAATGGTTAGCAAAGATTTGAGTTAATGCTTTTGGTTAAGGTTATGGTCGGGATACACAACTGAAGCTTTGGTTAAGGTAAGGTTTGGGTAAGCTGTTAGTCATGGTTAAATAGGAGAAACTGTTAAGATTATGCACAAGTTGGGAATTGAACCTGGGAGTCGAAAGCGTAATCAAAGTGTATACAGCCATCCTCCTCCCTGACCTCCACACCTTTACTTTCCACTGTTTCTTTCTTATCTATGTCAAACTCCTTCCAGTTTGTTGCTGTTCCCTCCACCTGATTCGTCTCTGGTGTGTTATTATGAATCCCAGTACAGTTCTGGAAAAGATACGCTCACAATCGCTGTGAATAGTCAGAAAATCCATTGTCCTTATTGCCCACTTTCTCAAACTCAAAAAGTGTTGACAGTCATGAAAATACTCACCCAACTCTAAACCTAACCTTTACCCTGGGTGTGTATAAGAACCACACTGGGATTCAAAATATGGCTTCTTTGGTGGTTGATGAGTTCTACTGGAGCAATTGAGGGATGAGTGCCTTACTCACTGTGAGAGGAGAGAACGTTGCCAGTTTACTTTCTTGCCTAATTTTTCCCAGCCAATTTGGAATTTTGAAGCAGTAACCTTCTGCTCATAAGCCTCCATCACTAGCCTTAACACTCCTATGAACGAATTGAAAAGTCTGTTTACAGTCAAGAGAGAAATTCAAACCGGGACCGCGGAGATAGAAAGAAAGGTGAGGCCTTGTACATAATTTATTGTGTTTTGCTTCGCATTGTAGATGATTATTCTGGCTTTCTCACTCCATCTCTGTCCATTTCTGTTGTATTGGTTTTGTATCAGGCATTGCAATTCCCTACCATTCTGTAGGCTAGTTTTTCCCTCTGCTCAATACAATCAATATCAATACTTTTCAAACATTCAACTCAGTAAACTCAACCTTTTTTTGCTCAAGTTGTGTTGTTTTTCCATACTGATTGCACAGTTTAGACATTATTCTACTGCTCAGCCCAATAGGAACACATTTCTACTGTTATACGAAGGTCCATGCATTTTTGGTCTTGTACAATGTGTTCTCAATAGGTACACTAATTTTCAGTGTCATAAAACATGTTCTCTGTAGTCAGTTTTCCTTTATAGTAAAACACCAAAAGTGCAAAAAATTATTATTTCCTGGAATGAGAAGATATAAATTGTTCAGTATGTTTTAACAGCATTCTTCGTTGTTCCTCATTAAAACATCACAAGAGCCTCCCCAGTTTATGAGTCTCCGAACACAACCAGATAGATTCCAACAAGGGCCTCTACCTTTCTAACCTTGTTTTTTTCTTTTTTGATTACATTTCCCTTGTAGTCTTTGCTAGTCTGCTTTTGAACCCATTAACTGCAGATACAAATTATCTGGTTAATCATGCAGGCCTTGCTGGCAATAATCCCACATGGAAAACGAGAGTGTCATACTAGCATCCAAGTTTCTAAACACATTAATTTAGCCCAAGAAGTTCCTATAGAAAACAAGAATTCCATTATAGTCTCCAAATACTTTTAGATCCCCCGGTAGATTTTAGCAACAGCTGCTTTATAAGCAATAATATTCCCCATGCTGTATTCCCAGGTGTGGCAACCCTTTTGAACCAAGCCACATTTATAGTTTGTTTGTTTATGACAATATGCTTTGGTAGGATTCCCACTGGAGGATAAAAACCCCCATTGCATCCTGAAATTCCTGTATTCCCAGTTTCATTTAGCATGCCGTAGAAGAATTCCCAAACCAGTCTCAGACCACATTAACAAGATCCCCAGTTTCCAACAGCTCTCTGCCAGCCACATAGGCCATGTGTTATTGGTTACAAGTGAGACCGCAGTAAGGTTACCATGCTTAAGAACACACACACAATCTTATATTTACAGGCTGGATGACAGATCACTGGGTAACCACTGCTATAATATTATGTTATTTGATGTGGATACTCCATGGTTAGGACTGCATATGATGGGCAAACTACTACAGGGTAATGCTACAGTGAGGAGAAAGGGTTTAGATTCATTAGAATCCATTAGAAACTGTATTCAAAGGAACTTGGAAATAGAAAGAAAACTGTTTTTACATTTGATGTCCTTTAATGAAACATTTCACAACAAAAGCTAGTGTAAATAAATCATACACTCATGCTATGATACCATCCCTCTCAGCATTGCTAGAGAGTCTGTAGGACACAAAGCCCTCACCTTGTTCCTGCGGGTCAGCCAAATGATGAAACACAAAATTCAGCTACACACTTGCTGCCATTTTATGGGCAGACTAAACAGGACCATGGATGAGGCTCCCCACACAGAAAGCCTCCCCCAGCCTGTCACACAGAACACTCAGTAAGTGCAAAGTACATGTAACCCATTGACATTGCAAAAGCACATGGTGGACCGTTGATGATGCTCCACAGTAATGACACCTATCTCCCACACCCTGATCCAGCTGGGCTAGGAAGTGGTTTGTCGCCAGTTCTCCATCTACTATGTCCCACCACAGGCAGCTTGTACTCAGTGCCACCCAGCGCCTCCTGCCACTGGTGTTTACTACTGTCCTTCAACACCCTGAGGTTCCTCACCTTAACACACACGTCAAACAAGGCGTTACCCACTGTCCACCCAAACTGACCCAGGCTCGGAGCAGTGAAAGACAGCACGCTTCCTTAGTCGTAGAGGGAACTCAACGACCTTTGAAAGAAAGAAAGAAAGAAAGAAAAGCCAAAGCCTGCTCACTAACTGGTAGATTTGTGCTGAGGTACCACATTTCATAAATGTATCTAATGTAAACAAATTTGTAGATAGAATTCTGTGGTAGGAAGGACAGTCACAATGCTTTTAGCCTATCTGCCCCGGGGCTTGGTGGTTATTGGCTTGCTGGCAGGGATTGAGGTATCATATGAGTAAGCATTTGCGGTTCCAGTGTCAGTCGAGTCCTGGATCAATTTGGCAGCCCATGTGGTAGAATTGTAGCTGTTATCCTTGTGCCATTATGTCCTAAGGCTTGGTGGTTAGCGCCTAGATGTGGTCGTGTTATATCAGATCGCAGTGCTTCGAAAACCATCTGAGGTCCGTTTTCCACTCCACGGCATCTGTACTTTTACATTCCCCAGAGCTTGGTGGTTAGTGCCTGGATGTGGTAGTGTTGTATCAGATCACTGCAGCATGGGCCCAAAGCTGTCTGAGGTCCCATTTCCACACCACAGCGTCTGCCCGTTACATGCCCACAGGCTTGGTGGCTACTGGTTATCTTGTAATGCGGTGCCATACTTTCATACTTCCAATGGTCTGCGAGGTTCCAATGGAAATCCCCTCTCAGATGTTGGGCAGACTTAATTGGGTAGTTGATCGTGTGCTATCACAGAGCAATTACATCCTTTAGAGCCTAGTGGCTAGTTGGACTAGTAGTTTGTGCTCTCATGCCCATCTGCAGTACCAACAGAAGTCACATCCCAGATATATAGTTAGAGACTATTATGCAGTAAACTAGATGCAAGATCATTACCTTCTAAATGACGTTCTATGAAGCACATAAGGCCACAAGAGGACCACTGTGTTTAGTCTCTTATTATTGGTTTGTATCTCTGGTAGACAGATCACACCCAATACCTTCATCTCCTGCCATAATTTGCCATTCTCCTTTGGTGTTCATTGCAATGCTACTGCTATGAGTGCATTAGGTGACAGTCTGCATAATACATGTCCGAGCCATCACCGCCTTATTTTCTCTTCTGTCTTTTCCGCGTGGGTGAGGGTTGCCAGATAATCAAAGTTCCATCTAAGTACCAAGGCTAGGTAATGGCAAGCTGTCAGTAGTTGTGGTATCAATCTGGAAAGGCTTTCAAAGTTAACTCCCATTTTCAAATGGAATTAAGCTTTCAACCATACAATATGGGTGGACCCATTGGGAATTAAACCCCTGACCCTGGCAGTGTTAGTGCTGTGCTCCACCCACTGAGCTACAGAACCACATGTGGAAGTCCGGAACCATATTTACATGTGAAAAAGCCTCCGGATATGTAATTACAGGAATGTGGTAGTTGGTCAGATGATTAAAGAAGTGGCTTGCTAACTTTCTCAGCAATTCCATGTTATTACTTGCCATCTGTGCAACACATACTGTATGTACATTCTTACATTACAGCTCTTCACCTTCAGAAATGCACAGGCTGTTTTAAGTATTTGGCACACAAGAAAATGAACCAGTGCTATGATTGATTGGTTGTACTGGTGGTCCACCCCCTTCTCCAGACAAGTCTATAGTCAAGTGTTCATATAAACACTGGATCAAAAACAAAATGGACAGTTGATTTTCCCATTTATGGACAATGACAAGATGGGAATAACTAAACATTTCAGTTTTCCATTGGTACCTCTAATACATGCCCAGAGGCGTTTTGGCTAAATGCTGATGACAAGTGTCTGTGTGTTTGTGTACTATGATAGTTTCCATAATTGTCTTTGAGCCCTTTTTGAGTAGACCTCCAGACTTTAGTGTTAATCTCCCTAACAAGACGGCCCGTTGTCTTTCTCTGCTACCATCTTGTTGCCTCTCTGTCTCAGCTTCTGTCACCGACTCTGTATCCCAGGGCTTGGTGGCTAGCTAATATTGTACTTTGTGGTATCATCATTTCATTCTTCCAAAAACTGTCTGAGGTCCGATTTCCACACCCTGGCATCTGTTGTCCATTTAGTACCCTGCAGCATGATGGCTACTCTCTCTCTGGTCAGTGTTTACCAGCTATTGTGTCTGTGGAAGCAAAAGTGCCAAGGCTGTACCAGTGCCTGAGGTTCGAATGTGAGTCAGCGTCCACATATAGTGGGTAGCAATCTCACAAGCCAGATTTCTCGGTCTGCCTCTTTCTCCCCCTCTCCTCTCTCTCTCACTCACCATCTCTCAGTTTGTTCAGTAACTTTACTGGCATGTTTTCATCAGAAAGATTTATGCCAAAGCATCCTACAAAATATCCAACAAACAATAGTTTATACATTCAAACGACAATATCGAGATGATTAATTATTTGGTTTGAAAACAGTTTAAACTCCCTCTCTCACATAAACAGGGATCTGTTATTGCATGCCTAGAGCGGCTTTATGCTTGTTAGTGAACTTGTTAGTGTGTCTTATGTGTGTGTGATAACACAGTGCAGTCTACAGTATTTTATTTCAGCTTCAAACATGCAACAGCTAACCAGGCTGGTTAGCTTGGCAGTCTTTTATGGTATTGGATAGCCTGCTGGTAGGATTTATTACATTTAAAAAGAATAATCTAATGCATTTCTTGAATTGGTGTGTGTGTGTGGAGGGGGGGCTTTTATTTTTTTCTTATTTTTCATTTCCAAGAGGTTAGAAAAGTGGGCTTCTGATTAGAGGGTTGGAGGTTCAAATCTGAGCTGGAAAAATATCAGTTGTGCCCTTGAGCAAGGCGCTGAACCCTCAACTGTTCCATTATAGCTTCTCGGTGGCCAACTTGACTGCTATCAATGAAAGTAACTGTATGAATGCTGGAAAAAAGAGCACAGAGTTGAAATGTCTGGCAAGCTAAGTCATGCATACCCTCAACTAGTCTACACTGTGGAGATCACTATTTGTCAAGGTATTTTGGTTGGGATGATAATTGTGCCATGCTTTCATACTGTAGGCGCCTGAGTTTCCATACCAGCACTGTCTGCTCAGTCAAGCACTGAGAGGAACAGGGCAACGGACAGATTACACATAATTACCTTGTGATGCTTGTTAGGGATCAGGGTGTGTGTGTGTGTGTGTGTGTGTGTGTGTGTGTGTGTGTGTGTGTGTGTGTGTGTGTGTGTGTGTGTGTGTGTGTGTGTGTGTGTGTGCGCGCCCGCGCCGC
>OMKZ01021714.1:0-10437 GCA_900302535.1 Neoniphon sammara | reverse complement strand
GATTTAAAACTGTGAGTTTTTTTTTTTATGCATAAAAGCCAGATATCCCCCAGAGAGATAAGAAATGGCCAAACGAAGCTGGAAGGTTTAATATCGCCCATTTATCTGCCAAATGTCCACAAAGAGTCAAAAATAAAATAAAATAAAAAATAAAAAAAGACAGCCTCGACAGCTATACAGGGTATATTTGCATTAACATGACGTGACCCTTTGAAAATGAGTTAGTCTTACCCTCGCAGTATGGGGTCATCAGGTGCGTCTGTGCGCGCGGGCTGAGCGGAGGCCATGGGCACCAGCCGTGACCACCTCAACAGATAAGAGGACTCTTCCATGGTAACAATTTCTTTTAAAGCTCGCCACACTGTCTTCTAATTTCAATAAAACCTTGCGGTTAATTCTAGGTGCTCCCCGTGAGTCGACAGTCGAGAAATGAAATGTCTTTGGGCGTTTTTCAGTTGCTTTTTATGCAGAGCTTCCTGTGGAACGCAGGAATTGGATGGACAATCCCAAACCGGAATTCCTGTGAGTGTTTGGCGCTGATAAAACCCCTCTCCTGCACAAACACTCTCCATCCTGCTCAAACCGCTTTGCGAATCTGATTTTGAAGCATTTTTCTGCCCCCATTGTAGTGCAGACATCTTTAAGGGGACAAGTGCCTTGGCCATTTGTTTTCCCCCCATGGCCTGAAGTGCCTCTGCACTCAGGTACACAGGAGCCAGCAGTACTGCAATGAGACTAAGGTTATTTGTAAATTATTTATTGAATGTTTTATGTTACCTATATGTATCCTACAGTTGCTCTTCAATATAAAATCACTTTTTCTCAGTTCTCAAACTGATTGCACTGTGTAAACCTTCATAGGCTCCATACAGTGATTAGGATCACTGTGAGATTAAATCTGTTAATTTGCAGTTTAAAGCCAAAGAGTTGCACGGCTCTGCTGAGGACCAGTTGCTTTTCTCTCCTCTGGCTTCTGTTCTTCTTATTGTAGAGTTTAAGTAGCATCGTGTTCTAATGTATGTCAAATATAGCAATGTGTTTCTTTTTTGACTCTCTATCCAGTCGTTAGCTATTAGACAGCTTGGGCCCTCACATTTTATAAGCTTTAAAGGATCATTCTGTTTATCCTGATATTTGCTTGCATGGGTTAGACAGACTTTGCTATGCAATATTCTTTATCAGATTATTTCTTAATGTTAGGATAGCTATCATCTCAATCACTGATAAATAATGAACAGCTAATTGTATATTTCCCATAAATGGAGAACTACTTTCAAAAAAATAATATATAAAAATCCAGTTTTGCCAACATCAAAATCAAATTTGTGATATTTTTTCGCCCCAGACAGTAATTCATTTATCTCTTTGAGATTTTTCAACTCAAAGTGATTTTTTTTTCTTGACTTGCCAATGTAAGAAACTTGTGACCTCTTATGTGACCTGTTTTGTTCATGTTGCACAATCATGTAAGAGTTTTGGCTTTTGGTGAGACGGGGGACATGATTGGGTACAGATGGGGCACCTAATTTGAGCGTAAAAGGCTTGCTGCAGTGGTAGCTGACATCATGTATTGAAGACAGATACGCTGCTTTGCCTCTGCCTTGAAGTTGAGCTTTACCAAGATTAGTCCGTCTGACACCCAGTGCTCATTTGTCATTTTAAGTATTTTAAGTGCAGAACCGGACTTCATGCTCACACACGCAGACACACATACTCACTTACACATACACACACACACACACACATGCACACTTGCAGGTTCTCAAAACAACTTCAAGTTCGCTGTGTGTTTATGGTTGGCTGGACTAGAGGGGGCAGGAACCAGAACATGCAAGGGTAAGGAGTTGAGTGAGGATTGCCCATGTGTGTGTCATCCATCACCTTTCACACTCAAATTGTGCATAGACTGCATTTCAGCTCAAATTTTTGGTTACGGTTCGGTGAGATATTACCTTGCCTTATGTGTCCTTGTAAAGTCTGATTTTTTTTTCTCAATGATGATACAGGGCATTGCAGATCCTCGCCATTAAAATGAATGCAATAGCAGTTTTATTCCTATTGTTCGTTAAAGGGTCCATTGACTTAATTTGCGATATGACCCTCCCTGCACACAAAAGAAGTGTTTTCACTGTGATAACAAAGAGCCTACGTGCTGAAGCACCATGGGAATGCCTCAGTGTGGGGTCGCAGGTGACCACACACCAACACACACCTTCAGGGTTGAGCGCTTGGATGGGGCACGTTGGAATATGGGACAAAAAGTCTGTGTGGGTTTGTTTGTGCGTGTGTGTATGTTTATGAGTGTGTGTGTGTGTGTGTGAGAGAGAGAGAGAGAGAGAGAGAGAGAGAAGGGGGAGGGTATCTCTTTTTAAGGAACTCTTTTCATTCTTTGAAATCAAGACTTGGCCGACACTCGCAAAGTTTTGTAGTCAGTGTTCCAGATTTGGCCCAGAGAAGATGCGGGAGGGAAAACGCTGAAGCGTAGCAGCACTTCCTCTTCGAGAGGAAGCAGGAAAAGGCTGGGGGAGTGAGATTCTGGAGTCTGCTCCCTTGGAACAATAAAAATCTCACTTGGACAGGAAACGGATCTGCGTCAAAGCGAGCCTGACAGATTTTGCTAAAGGGCAGAAGCAGTGACCCTGGATGGGGCATGCACAGAGGGCAGCTGTGCCCAACCATTCCCCTGAAAACATAGAAAATATATAGAGGTATTATATGCATTAGAACATTGTTAATTTTCAATCTGAGTAGGTATTGCATAGTATGGAGTGCAAGAGAAGGTTTAGAAACAGAGTCGTGTGTATAACAACAGTATAAAATGTTAAGTCTGCCAAGTGGTGCAGCGGCTGCAGCAATAATGGCAATCTTGAAATGTGAGAGGGAGAGGTGGGATAGTGCACATACAATACAGTAAACATTATTGTTCCTCACAAACACATTGGACAAGAGCTTTCCTACCGCATGGTTTTGTTTATTGTCTGGAAACACAATAGTCTACAATTGTGTACACGTGGGAAGGCTTATGCTGCTTGGCTCAGTCTGAGTTAGTATGTATGTGTGTGTGTGTGTGTGTGTGTCTCCATGTACGCAGACATGCTTGTGTGCGGATGTTGGAAATCGCAAGAGTTTTGGCCACAGTAAACACCTCTAATAAAGGTGATAACGCCATCCTTAATGTTTAAAAAGTTTGATGCTGACCAGTTTCTATGTCCGCAGGCTCTGAGATCCAACACAGCATATGCTCTTAAAAAACACACCAAAGCATAAAAAGCATATTGATAGAAACATGAAAAAAAAGTTGTTCAATCCCTCCATCCATCTCTGTCTCATTTTTCAAATTTGTGTCAGTGTTGCGTTTGGTTGCTCTAGAAAAGACTTGAACAGTGACCACCACTAATAATGGAATGTAAGGGTAAGAGCAGAATTGGAAATGTTTAACATTTTTGCAGATTTTAGAGATTTGATACTTTAATATGATTGTGACATGCATCACTGTCCATGCTCAGACTGAAAGAGAAGTGAGACCTGACTTATGCAATTATTTCTGAGGTTTCTGGCTGTAGTGAAATATGCAGACACCCCCACTGAGGGTAAGACAGTATGATTACTCACTGCTGTTCACGAAGACACATTCATACACATTCATAACCAAAAATAGCATTAAAAAAGAGCCCTAATAAATCCAAATGTTGTGTGTAAGACTTCAGCACAACAAATGGTGAAAAGATAAGTAACAGTGTGCTGGATATATCAGCTTTCTGCTGATTCACACGTGACCCAGCACATAGGCTGGATGTGCACATGTACCTCAGTGCTGTATGATTTCCATGCTGAGCGGCCAAACAGGACATCCTGTCGGCCAAGGCCTGCCACCACTGCCACCGCCTCCCTCTCACCTCTCAGCACCAACAGCCATCGCCCTGCGTTACACAAAGCCGAGCCGTGCGCTCATTCGGAGCCTACATGGAAATCAAAAGGCTCGGTCTCTTGGCTCTGTGCACTGGTGGTCCAGGCAGTGATCGCTTCAAAACTCACAATTTGAAACCCAGGCTGTTGAATCCAGTAAAACCATAAAATACCCTTGACTAATTTTGTCCGAAGCTATGTGCATATTTAGTATTTTAGCATTTTGTAACATGCCTTTTTATGGCCTCTGCTTCATATTTCCTTCCCTGTGCTGCCAGCACTCCTTGTCAGTCTGTCATCAACAGTATAGAGAGATTAGGGATTTTCTACACATTCCATCAAACACTGTGTCCTGGAAACACATGTGACAGAGATTGGCTTATTTACTATAGTAATCAAATTCTCCCGCTATGAGGCCAGTGTTTGGAACAGTGGCCATGTTGAGTTTTGTCCAACGTTTCCCAAGAGTTGTTTTAGGAGGCTACAAAGAGTGTTAAATGTGGAGAATGGTACAACAACAATCCCAAATGTTGCTTTTCATCCTATTTAAGAATAATCTAATGTTCTGGTATCACGCAAATTTATTGCTAGATGCTGCAGTGTTCACAACAAGGGGATGGCATTACACAGTGAAAAAGAAATATAATATTTCTTGGCTATCAAATTGCACGTAGTGTTACCAAATTTTATGGTGGCGTGTCAGCAGTAGTATTTGGCATTCTGCTGCTCTGTGTGTTATTTCCACGAGGGGTATCCCAGGATTCTTGAGCGGCTCCTTATCCAATCTTTGTAGAAATAGACTAAACAAGGAAGTGATAATGGCATGAGTAAGAAACAGAACCTCATAGTTTGAGAACTGTTTAAAAAGAGAACAACAGACATTTTGAGTAAATGTAAATTCTTCTTAGCTAATCAACTAAGTTTGATATAAATGAGAGATTCTGATAATCTGGGGTGTTGAGGAGAGATAGGATGGGTGGCAGACATGTACCAAGGGAGATATAAAGAGTCGTGTAAAGGTAAGTATAAGTGACTTGGGTGACAAAGAGCAACATTTTGGTACTGTGTCACTTTCAAATGATATTTTTTTAAAATCTTGCTTTTTCAAAAATTTTCAGTAAATGGAAATAAAGATGTCAAAAAGTTGTGGCATACTGGAGGCTCACCAGGATCATGAAGTAAGCTTGAAATGTTTTGGTTAGACCTTGTGACTTGTTTGCTGCATGTCATCTGCTCTCACTTAAAGAATAATTCAAGTATTTTTAAACCTGGGCCCTATTTCCCCATCTTTTTTGGTCTAAATGATTTATAGGGACAAACATTTTTGGATATGGTCCAATACTGAGTGAGAACGCTATAACCAGCAACCGTAAAATCAATGTAATCCAACAGTGGCATTTGTTCGTATCAAAGTATATTAGTACACAATATTGAACCAATTCCAAAAAATTTTGTCCCTATTAATCACTTAGACCAAAAAGATGGGAAAATAGGACCCAGGTTTAAAAATACCAGAATTCTCCTTTAATTTTCCTGCAACTCTCCATTGCTGACTAACTAAATACTTCAAAACAATCATGAAAAGGATTAGAATAGGTTCATTAGAAACATTAAGGATGACTTCGTTAGTATGTTAATAACAAAGTCGTAATGAAGTTTTATTTCTGAAGGTACCTGCCTGGGCTTAACCAGTAAACTCATCACCTCATGTGGGACAACAACATCTGCTTATTCAGAAAGGCCTAATCAGTGATGTTATTCCTGCAGCAACTAAAGAAGCCCAATGTCTCACAACCAGTCCCAGTTTTATAGATCATTTATGCATCCTCACATCCTCCGTTTCAGTCTGGTAAAGCTCCGAGGGCAACTTCTAGGATGTTGGTGATTGGCTTTCAGCTGCCCGACATCAAGAGACCGCATTGCACCAGGGCAAAGCGAAGAGCAGAAGGGTGTGACCCTGTTCATCCAGGCAGCCATCTGTTCCACATCTTTCCTCTGGGTGACAGTACCGACCCATTGAGATGAGGACCACCCAGTACCTCAACACTGTCTTCCCAAAAGCTGTCACCCCACTCTGCCAGCACTCCTAAGACTCAACCCCTTGCAAACCCCCACAATATCTGTTAATATTTATTAGCATGCATTTATTATTGCCAGTGAAAAAAAAGACCAAACTTTGCTTTACCATAAGATCTGAATAGTCCTGTGTGAAATAAGCCTTTGACACTGTTCAGCCTCAGGAATAAATTTCTCCAGCACTCATAATTTATTTTGTGCATCCACTTTTTCAATACAGCTGCCTCACTGGACCAATAAATTACTTGTTACTCCTTTCTGCACATCCAAAAAATGTGTTATGCAATGCAGCTCAAATGCACATACAGTAGTTTCATGAACAGCCCATTTTGAATATACTGTTTATATAGACTGAAGTGTGCAGCCAATTGTTTATTGAGCGGTTTGCATCATCCCTTTGAACTGCATGTGAGGGCCTGCTGCTGCAGCACCATGTTGTGTCAATATGTACTGTGTAAATTTGTATGCAATCAACGTTTATCTGCAGAGACAGATTCTGATTATCAAAAAAATGCATGAGGGCTGAAATTGACAATCATATGTCAAACTATTTTTTTTATCCCTTATGGTATAACAACTTCCAACCCAGGTATTGCAGCTCTATTTCTTCTTGCAGTGATTCTTAACTGATAATTTTGTTTATGGCAAGATTTCTTTTGTTTTCTTTTTTGAGTTATGGTTTTAGAATAAACAATATTCAGCGGACTTTGGTTTAGGAAAAAAAAACAACTGGGTTATTTAAAATTAACAATTACATTTCATTTGCAGTTTTCACAACTAAATAATCAAAGGTTATAATACAAAACATTTTTGCATTTATGTATATTTGAACGACTCAAGTTTCATTTTGAAAAGAGAAAACAAAACATTCTTCCTTGTTCACCTCTGACACTTTAGCCAGACAGCGGAGCATTAGTGAATCTCGACCTCCTCCTCTCAGATGGTCACAAAGTTCGGGAGAAGAGAGAGGACATTTAATGGAGCTTCCAGGAGTGCACATGATGAGTGGACGACTGTTAGAGGAGCAGCGAGACTCCTTCTTATGAGGAGAGGTTTATTAGAATCCAACTGTGAGTGTGTATGTATATGTGTGTGTGTGTGTGTGTGTGTGTGTGTATGTGAGTGAATGAGTGAGAGAGAGAGTAAGACCTCACCCTACACTGATGATGGGACCAAATTCCAATAATGTAGTTACAGTTGGTTTGGGATACACACTACAGATAGAGGTCACCATTAGACCCTGGTCTGGGATCAGTGTACTCACTTCACACTTAAACATTCACTCTTTTTCTATCAGATTAGTTGATATGACTTGACTCTCATGAATATGGTGAATTGATTTACTCCAGTGGATTTGCTTCGGCCTGGAGTAGCAAAACTTGTGTGGGCAGCACAGCACTATAATGGTTGCATTTAGGGAGACATTAGTGGACCATAGAGGGGGAATACCAGCCTGACGCCATTAGTTTCTCCTAATGTCTTAATGATGGGTTCATTAAAGAGGTATCTTGACTAACTATGCACAGATGGCCAAGAGGCAGTTATGGTATATCAGACAGAGACTCTGAAGAGGATTTATTTCAAAACCACAGCAGAACCCCGGGAACCTCAGGCAACAGCTTCAACTATTTGATCTGCTGTCTGTCTCCATTTTTAGCGATCCAAAGCCCCACTGTGCTAGACATCTACTTAGTATAAATGACATTATTCACTGTTGCCATGGAGAGCAAAATTCAAACAAATCAAACCTGACAGCTTGTGCAGTAGTCTCTTTTTTTTTAATATAAAAACTGCCTGTTGAACTAATGGGTAACACACAACGGGCCTCAGTCATCTCCACAGACTAGAGGCATTCAGATAAATTAATTCAGTGTTTCATAAAATTGTGTGTTTTGTGTTATTCTCCTTACCGTGTCAGCCATTTTAATAAGAAAGCAGATCAAAATATCATGACCTCGCTGAAGAATAAGTCTTAATACAGAAATAAAGAGCCCATAAAACGTGGATTAGGGTTTGCAGTAAAACGTACTATTTGCCAGTAGCAAAATGCTTCGATAAACAAGCCTGACAAATGGGCCTTTTTGTGACGGCCTTGCAGCTACTGCAAGCTGCTGCACACAGGCTTTATGAGGCAAGGCACTCCCATAACTATGTCAAAGACATTAGCAGTGGGGCCCTAATGTGCCCATGAAGTGTGAGTGGCATTGCCCTGTCAATAAACTGTCTCCACCTCAACAGTGCGGTGCAAGCTTTCACTTATGGCACAGGGGAGGGGGAGCAGGGAGGAAAGGGGAGTACAGCGCAGCATTAAGGGAAGGCGGGCTGCTGAGGGAGCCAAGGGAGGAGGGTAAAACAAGTGAAAGCAAGTTGACCTTAAGATAAACAAGCCACCGGCCAAGCAGTTCTTGGGTTGAACGTGTTTTCTTCCATGTGGGTCCTAAGAGATTATTGTAAAAAAAGGCAAAATACTTTTATGATAAAAAACAATAATGCATTCACTTAGGATCCTGCCAGATCACATACACATAAGCACACACACATGCGGAAACATGAGCACATGCAAACACACCCACACACAGCAAGCACAGGTGGTGGCACGCATACCTGTGTGCGATATATCTGTATATCGCCATGGTTTTCAAAATGGGGTCGGTCCATGAGGGGCATCCGGGGGGTCCTCAGTAAAATGAGGAAGAGTTTAATTTGACCATAATTTGAGTCAATAGAAACTGTTATGATGCAGAAAAGGAATGAATGATTATTTTAAGATTACTATACTGGCATTGCTGCTTTATTGGATAGATACAGGTGAGAGAGAAACTAGAAAGACTGGGCAGAAAGAGGAGATGAAATGCAGCAAGTAGCTCCAGCCGAAACTGAACCTGAGCCACTGCAACAAGGACTTAGCCTTAACGGTACATGGCATGCCCTCTGCCACGTGAGCCACCAGGGTACCCCTTAATATATTTTAATCTGACCACTTTTAATGCTTGTCAGTGTTCAAATATGACATCTGAACAATTTAATACTTAGCACAAATGAGCAGCCCCTAGAGCAAAATCACCTCAAATGGGGGTCCACTGCCTAAAGGAATACTCCAATGTTTTGGGCAATATCCCCTTTTACCCAGAGTGAGACAAGATGTTCAATACCTTTTTCACCTCTGTATGACCACTGCTTTGGTTCTGATGGTTAGCATTTGTGTCAGGTTAGCATAAAGACTTTAAGTCTACAGGAGTCAGCCAGTTTAGCTCCATCAAAGTGAAAATATAAAACTTACACCAACTCCGAAGCTGTCTTATTTACGCAATGTATCATGTGTATTTGAACGTCTTGGAGTTTTTCTTAAAAAATGAGGGTAACCTGGCTAAGAAATGCTAACCATCGTTACCAAACCTGTGGACATACAGGGGTGAAAATGGTATCGAAAGGTATCTTGTCTCAGTCTGGTTAAGTCGGAAAAAGGGGATATTGCCCAAAACGTTGGAGTATTCCTTTACTGAAAGTCAACTTGGAGGTCCTGAACATGAAAAAGTTTGAAAACTCCTGGGATGTGCTGTTTTCAAGTTTCTCTCTCTCAATGATTTATATCATGTGAAGTTACAAATTTACACTGTGTCAACATTCAAGCGCGCATTCTTGAGAGGTCCTCAAAATGGACTTGGAAAAAAGTTTGCCATATCCCACTTCAAATCCCATGGCTGCTGACAGTAGTTTCCTAGAGAGTCATTACTGAGCCTGAGGTCGTTTCTGAAAAGCGGCGGATTACCGGATGCCTGTGTGCAATGCCCTGGGTATCTCTGAGATGTCCCCAGAGATATATACCAGTCTAATAATAAAAGCCCCTAAACATACCTTTGGGGAGCATTGTATGACAGACGTCCTCCGTCTTCATCAACACAACTCCATGGGAATGCCAGGTGTTTGCAGCTGTGGAAATACACACGTATTTGTTGAGTCAAGGGATATGAAACTTTAGGAGAAACTATGTTAGGTTGCACTTTACAGATGTAAGAAATGTGTGGCTATTACTTTATCTCATATGAAGCAGATAGCAATGAAGAGCTGTGCAAAGACACAAGCCTCAAAGTATACATGCCCACACACACACACACACACACACACACTTCCTTTTAGGGGTCGGTGTTTATGTCAGTGTGCTGTGGGATTGTAGGGCTTTGGTATGTCTCGGGACCCTGCCCTTAGACACAAGGACAGGGCTGCTACAGGATGTGAAGAGGGTGTGGTACTCAAGCTTTCTCATTCTCCCACAAACCCAGAGACACACACTCGCAACACACACAGCTGGACTGTGACAAGACCGCATGTGATGGTGCTGCATTAGCATGATTAAAGAGACTATAACCCATTGTAGTGGCAGAAAAACACACACGCTTTCTGCCATATACATGCACGCTCACGTTCACAAATTGACTCGTTCATTCACAAACGCCG
>OMKZ01021711.1:0-10819 GCA_900302535.1 Neoniphon sammara | reverse complement strand
GCCCTCCCTAGTCTGTGCAAGGTCTTTCTCACACAAGACTAATGGCCAGTGCTGAAGCCTTGAAGTGGCTGCTGCAACTTGGACAAACAGAGCCCATACATCATTATGTGACCTACTATTGTCGCTGCTGCGCTGCGTTCACTGGCGCTCCGGTGAACCGCCGCTGGCCTGCAGTGAAATTAGTACTGTGGAGGGAGTGGAAGAACAGAAACCAATAGTTTGGAGAATTATTAAACGGTAATAACGGTGTTTTAAGTTTGAGCCAGTGGTCGAGGCTCTGCACACAGGCCAGCGGTTGGAGATATCAGGCCTCCATTTGCTGCCATTCGTTTTTTTTTTTTTTATAACAAATAACGTCCACAGAGCAACATCGTCCATCACACTGAACATGTCATTTGGTTTGGTCAAAGCAAATGACATGATTTTTCCTGTTTTATTTCTGGTGTTATTTTATTGTGCTCAAGTTCAGTGGGTTTCTTTTTTAAATTTTTTTCCTTCTCTTTTAAACACAAAGTGTTTTTACATCAACACACACATTATGTTATGCTAGGCTTCCTGTCAGTCACCACAGGAAGAAATGGAAGTCCTGCCAAGAATGTGATCCCCCCCCAAAACACACGGCCTTACAAACTTAATTGTCATTTTATTTTATTTAGGGCTTCTTTGTTGGCAGGGAGTTAATTTCAAGCCAGGTTTAATGCTTTGAAAGGTTAATAAAACAAAGTCAATGTAAAAAAAAAAAAATCTAATTACATACATTGAGGCAAGCATGAGAAATAATTACACATAGAAGTAAAAGGGTGACAACACTGTGGTTCTTTAAGAGATTGTTCATTTGTATTATGTACCTGCAATGATATCCAATTTCATTTGATTGTTGTCCATACTGAGCTTTTGGGAGAAAATGAAAAATACCTAGTGAGAAGCACCATGCTTTTTTTGCCATTCTATAACTGGATGTGGTGACCTACAGTAGCAGCATGTTTTTATTTTATTATTTTTCCAGCAAACGTGAGTGTTTTTTTGTTTCCTATCCACCCTCCATTCACCCTGCTCCTGTGGGGATGGAGGGCGTCACACAGATAGAGATATCAGACTTCCCATCTCTGTCACCTCTGGGTGCTGCTGCTGCAGGCGGGACGTCCCACCTGGAAATCTGATGATTTATTACCATGTAACTGACCAGTGCATATTTTCTCTGCAGAGTTCAGAAGCTGTTGGTTCATCTGCGTTTGGCTATTGGAGCGTTTGCATTGCATCTGTGGGTCAATAAATGTGTTAGGGATGTGCTGCAACCCAGTTAGAGAGCAATTAATGGCAGTTTAGAAGGAGGACATTTCCATTTGTATGGGCTGGTGAGGGAGTCGCCCTCCTGTCCCCTGCTGGGTCCACACAGGATAACGAGACGGGCCGAGCCCAAAGGCTCCGGCTGACAAAAGACCCATCCAGCACCATCAGTTTCTGTGTCTGTGTGTGTGTGTATCCACCTCTGCTTTGTTCCCCACACTTACAGGGTGTCAGTAGGTTGTTCAAAGACAATTAGTGAGGCCAAACAAGGACATGAAGACCTCTGGCTATTGAAACACTGTGATCCTAATCAGTCTAACATGAGGAGGATTATCAGGACGAGCTGTCACTAATGTAAACGATCCAATGTGTGTGCGAGTGTTGAGTGTGTGTGTGTGTGTGTGTGTGTGTGTGTGTGTGTGTGTGTGTGTGTGTGACCAGCAGTGTACCTGTCTTGCCATGCTCGTATGTGTGTTGCTGTAAAAAACCTTGGTAAAATACAAAGACCGTTTTAAATTAAGGGAGGAAGAAACTGAACTGAGGTTGTGCTTTGTCATTACCAGAGGGGAAAAGTAGCTTAAGTACTGTGCTTAAGTACAATTTAGACGTACTGTCTCTTTACTTGAGTGTTTCCATCCAGTGAGCCTTTCTCCTCTTCCTGCTCTACATCTCAGAGGGAAATCTTGTCCTTTTTCCTGCACTACATTTATCTGACGGCTGGAGTTCCTAGTTCCTTTGCAGAAGAAGCTTTTCCATGCAAAACATCAAATGTGATGCATTGTTAGAGTGTAAACTAGCCAACAGTATATGGAGCAGTTAGAGCTACAACATTCAAATACTTCTTACAGGTTAATGCATCAATAATTTAACACTCTGAAAGGAACCATTCTTCACTAGGACTACTTTGACTTTTCACACTCAGCTACATTTGACTGACAACACTGACACACTTTGACTGGAGGAACATGCAGGAACGCAGGACTTTTACTTTGAAAGGGAGATTTTTCCTTAATGGTGTTGCCACTTTTATTCAAGTAAAGGATCTGGGGACTTTTTCCACTGCTGGTCGTTGTCGGTTGGCTCGGCTCTACCATCTTCTTCTAATCCAAAATCCAAAATTACCATGTCCACTCTTCCCGATTCTTTCCGCTTTCTGAGGAGGCATAATTCACTCAAACCGTATTATTCAGATTGTGTTTATATTGAATAGGTCTGATGCCTACAGGCCTCTGCTCCTCTCTCTTGGTTTTTCCCCCCCCTCTCTTCCCACACTGCGCTCACGTGACTCTCTGAGCTGGAGCGCAGATGTGCCTCGGAGCTCGGTAATCATCAGCTTGGGGCTTCTCGCCGCTCGGCCCCGGTCTTTAACAGCATGTAAGCACTTACTCATTTGCCTTATAATATCATGGTAGGAAACCTTCAAAGAGGCTGCAGTTTATACAGAGACGGCCTAATGATGCCGTCTCTCCCCCCGTTCGCCTATAAATTGTCTCCTTGCCGAAGAGTCAGACACGCGTGGTTGAGAGCGGCGAAGTCGTCGCGGGGTTAGAGCCACATCAGACGCCGCGGCCGAGGCTCTGCAGGACGGCGGGGGAAAGTCCTGTGAGAGCGTTCTGCCTTTAGTTTCTCTCCCATGTAGGAAACAGGAATACTGCTGACTGGAGGGTCCAACCTGTAATCTGACTGAGAGAGAGAGACGTGTGTGTGTGTGTGTGGTGTGTGTGTGTGTGTGTGTGAACATGGGAGGAAAGTAAACTGGTGCTTAGTAGAGAGTGTCCATGCCTTTAATCTAGTCGAGTCTGACGAGTGTTAATGTGAGGAGCAAAGTGCAGGACAGCTGGCCGCTCTGTGAGCACGGCATCTGCAAAACTCTGTGAATACACAGCTTTCACACTGCACATCACACACACACACACACACACACACACATTTCACAAGAGTATGTGTAAGAGTGTGTATGCCACACTGGTTTCTGAAGTGAGTGTCCCCAGTGTCACGGTTTCCATGTTTTGAAACTCATTTTGAAACAGTTTCTAGAGATTTGCGGTCTGCCATCGACCCCTGGGTTATATTCTGAACTGCAGTCTTAGAATATCTGATCTGTGTATTTATTCGTGGCCATGCTCGCACAGTCATGATCTATAGACTGCACATCCAATAAGCCCTCGGCCTTCCAGACTCCTGCTCTCCAACTCTGCTAGCATGACTGAGCAGTTTGCTAGCTAGTGAGCTAATTCAGCTTGTAGCCTTTGCGATATCGTCTGATTTAAGGAGACATGAGAAGTTCAGGAGGTCAGTAGGAGATCTGACTGGTCTGAGTCACCCTCACCATGCACACAGGGAAATGGATTTTGTGAAAATGGATTTGCAGAACGGTAAATCTTAACACATCACATTTTCAAAACTGCTGAGACATTTAAAGAGTCCAGATTCATCCTCACATCGCGCAGAAACGAAACATAACCAAGCTTCAGGTAGATCGTGTCTGATGCCCACTGTGTTTTTTGGACTTTTCTACTGAAACCGCTGACTAACCAGTGATGATGTATACACTTTCCTACTCTCTGTATAACAAGTTATAAATGTGTGTGCTTTATTCCTACATGCACCTTTCATGAGTGCTGTGCTGCCCTCTTTAACGGGTTGTAACCAAACTTTGACTGGCAGCCAGACTCTTCAGCACAGCAACTGGAAAAGCTTTATGAACTGGATGTAGACCGGAGCACTATGTCAGCAAAATGGACATTTATCTATATGAAAATGTTCTGTATGAAAAGAAGAGGCGAGTCCAGGTTTCTCTGGATGGAGTGGTTTTATTTTGATCTGAAATGTTGGTTTGGCGCCTCCTGAGGCTGGAGAAGATTTCCCACCAGAGTCCGTCCACATCACCTGATATTTAGTCCAACCGGGTGAATCCTCAGTGTCTCTGTCAGGGGAGATGGGTCGGTTAGATGAATAAATATCAGATAAAGTCGTCATTAATTTTCAGCAATCCACCGTTGGTTTCGAGTGCTGCGTTTAAGCTCCGTCGGCAGAACTCGGTTTGTCAGAAAGATTTGACTCAGTTTTAAAAATCAAAGTGAGCTCAGGTCAGCAGAGCGGATGTGTGTCGCATCTAAATACATCGCTTAATGTTGTTTGATTGTTTTTCTAGTTATTCTGTCCTGAGGACTCGCTGAGACAGACATGCTGACAAAAGGGTTTATGCATGATGTATACACACACACACACACACACACACACACACACACACACACACACACGCACACACGCTGACACAGAGCAGCATTACCACCATCCCTGCAGATGGAGTTAATTTCCTGTCATTATCAGTCACAGACACTTCCATCTGCTAACTGCTGAGAGCTGCTGAGTGGGGAGAGAGAGAGAGATGTGAGGGATGTTATTAATAAGTAGATGAACTAACCTCACACAGTGCTGGATATCGTAATTGCATTATGGGAATGTGCTGGTTGTTGGTTTGGGGGAAAGCCACTAATTAACCAATTCTGCATGAGAGCAAATTAGACCGCAGAAAGTCCAACTCAACTGGATTTAATCTTAACTTGTATTATGGTTTTTAAAGCTAATTTATTATTTTTAACAGAGTCAGCTCTATCAAACACATAAAATTGCCTGCCAGCGTTACAAAATATTTACACTCTTCTGGTTTGAGAGGAATAGTTTTATAAAGTAGGGAAATTAAGTTTTTTGTCTTTAAAAGAGGACTGGTTTGTTGCTGTGGATTTTAGGACGGCAGTGGATTTTGCAGGTCAGGTTCGGCTGTTCGCTGTCACACAGAAACCTGACAGAGAGACTGAAGATGAAGAGATGAAAAGGCGGGCAAACGAGAAGCGACAGCGGTGTGCGCTGACGGCAGACGCCTCCTCTGACCTCCCGGCTCTGTTTTGAATTCCAGGCTCTTTTGGGAAGTTGTGATCCGTTTGGCCGAGGAGCTGCTCGCTCTGATAAACTTTATTCATCACAGCAGGGGGGAAAGACTCTGTCCGCCCTCTACATGCAGGTTAAACCAGCCGGCGGGGCGTTTAGGGACACTACGGCAGGAACAGATCCAGTCTGGGGGACGAACTGCTCAAACATCTGGCTAGTTGAGGTGTGATACAGTTCAGGTTAGCCTTCTGGAGCCGTGTCACATTTATGTTATTGTACTTAGTCAAAGATGTTTTATAACTACTCATTTATTAGGGGATTTTACTTTAATAAGCCCAGCTGGGTTTCTTCAACCTTTCCTGCACAATTCTCGTTAATATTGTATGTTTTGTTACTCTTTCTTTTTAAGCATGCTAATAATTAATAAAAATAATACATTTATTCAGTATAGTTTTGATAGCTGATTAGTGGTTTTAGTTATTTATCAAGTAAAAATATTAAACATTGTCTGATTCCAGATTCATTAAGACACTAGGAATGTCTTCATTTCTCCGTTCATATAATGATGAAATTATTTTTTTGGCTGCTGCTCAGTCTGAGGAAGCAATTTGAAGACATCACTCTGGACTCTGATCACTTCCCATCAGACTTTGGATTTATGTTTGATATTTTATATAATAAATTAATTGAAAAAAAGTTCATCTATATCATTAGTTGCAGCCTGACATCAGACTCCCCACTCCTCAAGTGGGACAATTAGCTTTCCAGTAAGACTTTTTATCCCACGATGGATGGATGAACAAACAGCAGGATGAGTGGATGAATGTTTGGATATTTTGATGGACAGGTGAATGTTTGGATGATGGATGGATCTTCAGAATAATGTTTTGATGGCTGGATGATGGATGGAGGGATTTGGATGTTAAGGTGGATAGATGAATGATGGATGGATGTTTAGATGGATAATGGATTGATGATTGATGTTTCAGTAGATGGATGATGGATGGATGATGGATGGATGATGGATGGATGGCTGTAGGTCTGGCTGTGTGTTGGTGGCAGCCTGCCATGTATCCCGGCTCTGTTTTGACAACAAGAGCCTGGCCATGGCTCCTCTATTGTCCTGCCTCTGTTTACTTTGCCACCTGCTAGTCTGGGGGAACGGGTCGATTCAACACACACACACACACACTCACACACAGAGCCTGGACGGGGTCATCGGGTCTGAGCTTGCATGTGTGCGTATGTGTTTTTGATGGATTTTGTGTGTGTGTGTGTGTGTGTGAGTGAATGCACAGCTATTCGGTGTAGATTTGGCGGGCCGTGCGGTGAATTAGATGGCATTCCATGGCCAGACGGAATGTTTAAGGTTCAGTAGTCGAGCCTCTCAGTTCAGAGGGCGGATCAGGCTGCTGCGCTGCAACACGACGCCTGCGATGCGTTCACTGTCCAGCTGCACACCGCACCTCCTCCTGTTTAAACACATTTGTTTTCATTGTGTCAGTGCAATATGGGGCTGCAAATGGATTAATCATTTCATGTATAAAGTGTGAAAAACAAGTACAAACAATGTCCTGTCTGATGTTTAACTGAGTTCTGACTGCGATTCAGGTTCTCACTTACGGGCCTGTCAAGTTGCTGTAATTGAATTTCAGCAGGTTTACTGACTTGGCCTTTATTAACGGTTGAAAAAAATTCAGGAAACACAATGCAGTGGACAGCTGGAGCGCTTTTGGAGCGGATATGTCAGCAGCTCATGTTTGGTTCAATAGTGTAATGGTGATATTTTGCTGAAGAAACCCTAACGCTGATAATTTGTGTGTTCATTACATGCACAATTTAGCCTTCGCTCTAATTAATTAAAAACAAGGTTTTCCGCCAGCCATAAAAGCACCAGTCATTTCACGGTTTTCTGCCTTCCAACACGATCCCGTGTCGCCTCTGCAGCTGCACGCTCAGCGCTGTGCACAGCTGTTACTGTTACGACAGGTTGGGGGCTGTGAGAGTGGGCGGAGCTGAGCTGGGCGGGGTCGGAGGTGAACTCTGTGTTACCTGCTGGGTCCTGCAGCAGCTGCTGCCTCAGCTCCTCTGTGTGGAGGTGGATAGCGGTTAGCGCTGCCTTCAAACGCCACTGTAGAAGTTTAATGTTTATGTGTTCGCTGTGTGAGCTTCAGTGTCCTGGCTGGAGAGGAATTTTTATTTCCCTCCACCACAGTTCATGGTATGTGGGCTGTCATGAGTCTGTCAGTTTGTGGACAAATTTTGTAGACACAATGACTCAAAAACAAAACATGTAAAAAACATACAGGTTTCCCCTATGGAGTAGATGATTTATTATAGTGCCTAGTATTAATTTGCATATTAATGAGAAAAACAGATTTTCTCGAAACCACTGTAAGTGTAAGATAAGGAGATCAAATTAATACCATGTGTTTTGTGAAGTCAAGTAAAGAAATAATTGCTAATTAGTGCATTAATTAGCTTAATTAACAACCTCATTGACACAATATTATGTGTGAAATATGGTGATTATAGCAGGACATTAGGCTGCTCAGGTGCCTAATGCCTGGAAAAATCGTACTTTCTTTTCAGCTGCCAGAAGCCAAACAGAATAATCTGGCAAAGACGCAGTGTTGTGTCACAACACGCCCAATTAGTTCTACTGTGGAGTGTACAAAACAGAGAAATACTGCAGAAAACTGCTGGAGTACAAGTGTCAGATTATTGGGCTGCAGGATAGATGATAACTTCATTTGAAATGCAGCTTTTAAATGTACAACAAAGGCTCATTTTGACATTTTGAATTATAGTGTAGGACCTTGCAGCCAAGAAAAAACCCCTGCTGAATCAGTATCAGATGGTGCTGAGCAGCAGCACAAAACACTGAAATGAGGCAAACGCAGTGAAATGTCAGATATGTTTAGGCTCTAAATGCATTTAAATCAAACTGAGCATTATTTATGTCCGTTTGTGTGTCTTGCCCTAGGCTGGGCTTTAGAATACAGTTTACTAAACACACTCACATCACAGGGTATACTAGTCTGGGATAAAAAGATGGACAGCAGTTTAAGTTGAAGTTTGTGGTTTAAGTTTAATTTAACTTGAACCACAACAACAGTTAACTAATGGCTGCACTATGACTTGTGTTATTATGTTAGCATACATTAGCCTCCACACCCTGCCCTGTTTTTAAAATAACGCTTCAAAAATATCGTGATTATTTTCCAGTAATTAACACCGGCATAAAGTTAACAGTACCAGTGAGCTAGCTGAGCCATCTTTGTGTTTATATGTTTTGTATTTAATTCATTTCCAATCCATGATGTCTAAAGCTCCGTGACTCAAACTCAAATCAGCTGGTTGCATCTCTTTTGCTGGACTGTTCCAGATATTAGTCTGACCCGTGCAAAAATAGTGCAGCCGATTTTTTTTTTATTGTCAGAGCATATTGCTTTCTAAATTAGCTCTCCCTATTTTTTCAGCTGTTGGCAAGTGGCCATCGTATAAACAGGATAAGGCACCCCGAGGTGTCCCAGTATAGGGAATTAATGGACTACATTTGTCGCCTCTGCCAGGTTCATTAATGTCCTTTATTAGGACACCTTGGAGAGCATTATCACTCACTTAATTTAATTCCCTGTCCCTTGTAAGGCCTCAGTACATATATTCCTCTCTTTATGAGCACCGTTTTTTGCTGCAGTGTAAGCACTATTTGCACTGTGAGTACTTGACATACACACACACACACACACACACAAACACACACACACACACTCTGCAGTCTCTGTCCTTGCTCATGTCTGCTGTGTCCTCTCTCTGCAGTCGGGTCTGATCCGGGTGTCAGAGGAGGAGTTCTTCATCACGCCGCTGCCTCAGCACCTGGCCGCCCAGCACAACTACAGCGCCCCCGGTGGCCACCACCCGCACGTCGTCTACAAACGCTCCGCCGAACACATCGTCCACGGCAGATCTGGCAACCCGCTCAGCCACAGTTCACCCAGACCTGACAACCCGTACCTTCATCATCCTCTTCATCACCAGCAGCGACAGCGTCACCATGACTACCAACATGGGAAGCTGCAGAGGCAACACTTCTGTGGACGCCGCAAGCAATGTATGTAAGGAAACTTTCTTATTCTTAATTAGCTGATAAATATGTTCTTAACTATTTATGACACAGTTTACTCATTTCTGTAGTTAAGATGCTGCTGTCATATTTATACATTGCATGTTGTGCAAATATTTAATATCTTTAGCCATTTTCATACAAAAAAATTACAAGAATTAAAGGACCATACCAGTGTTTGTGCATGTTTATGCATACCTCATTCACTACAATTCACATCATTTTACATTACTATTGGCCACTTTCCAAAGCAAACCATCATGCTTTAGATTTGTATTTGTTTGAATGTTTTTTTCTTCTCGGCAGCCATTTGTTTCCATTCATTTCAGTTCAACTTGCTGAGACTTGAAACTTGCTTGAGATAGGTAATCCCTCACGGTGAAGATCCTGCCAGGTTTACTTCTGACAAAGTCACATTATTGTTGCATGGTAATTCAGTTTAATTCCCACATTGAAGAAGAGTTTACACTGTTTCTGCTGCGTTCACGTGCTGGTAGAAAGCTCCGACATCTGGGACTTCAAAGTCGGCTGGTGGGAAAATCAAACCCAGGAGATAATCAAATAAGTAAACATGGACATTTTAAAAGTCAGTGAAGTCAGAAAGTCAGTGAGTGACATACCAGTTTCTAGGCCTTCAACAGTAATGCTGTTTACAGGGTTCCCACTCTGTGTTAACGGTAAAATTCCCTGATTTTTCCATGACTTTCCATTACTAAAATGTTAAATTTTCATGACCTACATAAAATGTAGTTGAAGTTATTTTTTATGTAACCAAAATTTTAAAAATACACGCTATTGATATCTCCACTGCTTTTGATGGTATTATTTCTGCTCTGTGGAGAGTTGATTGATCATGACTGACCTTTTCTTCTTGTCGCCAAATACAGAACCACAATGGAAATAAGTCGGTTCTGCCAACATTTTCATGTTATCCTCAGTAATGCAGTGTCACTAGTTAACCTCAATAACTAGTTGCTGTTTTTTTAAACTGATGCTGAAAAAATTCCACAATATTCCATGACGTGTACTAAGAATTTAATACATTTCCCTATATTTCCTGTCTGGAATAGAATTTTCAGAACTCCGTGGCGTTCCATGACCTGTGGGAACGCTGGTCTTCTGTTTCAGACGGCAGTTCACCTTAAAACACTGCAGTCTGTTGACTTGCACACATGTTCACTGGAGTGCACTTGAGTGTCTGAGTGCATTATATTCGTTGTATTGGCCCAGAACCAGTCTGAGGTCTGTTCATGTTGTGTTTCAGTGTTATCTTCCCCTCTGAGTGCTGAGAGGTAGGAAGCAGCGTGGGGAGTGTGTTTCCTGGCCTTTCAGCACCTCGGCCTCTGCTCTTATCACCAGGCACGGGCCAGGAAAAAGACCCAGCATTCATCTGACCCTCATTCCCAAGCTCTCTCTCTCTGCTTATCCTCCCTTCCGCCCTTCCCTTCTCTCCCTTTGCAGATGCTCCCAAGCCTCCCGCTGAGGACCGTTTCATCATGGCCGACGAGTTCGAGA
>OMKZ01021708.1:0-10467 GCA_900302535.1 Neoniphon sammara | reverse complement strand
TGGGACAAAGTCCGCGAGAGAGAAAAGACCCGGGAAGTTGATTGACTGCTGAGCTCTGAAAGATGAGGATTAGTAGAGGAGGAGGAGGAGGTGGGGAGAGGGGATGAGGAGTGCTTGGTTTTGCTCTGTACAACTGCGCTCGGACGTGTTGCCACATGTTAAGAGCACACTGTGTGCTGAAAGGGAAATAATCAGGTAGGAAGACAGGGCAAAGGTTGCCGCTGCTGGTTACTGGGTCACTTTTCATCCGCCTTTGTCTGTCGCTGTGTGAGTGCACTCAGGGAACGTCGGTGCTCTTGTATCTGTGTGTTACCGTGGACGTCACTCTGCCCGTCTATCCGCTCTCAAGGCTGCAGCTCCGTCTGTGAATGCTGTGCAAACGGCAGGATTGGAGATTGAAGTGAAATAGAAAGAATGTGAAAAGGCGGGGGGAGTGGGAGAAACATATTTCCCTCTGCGTGGACAGGAGTGGGAGGTAAGCAATAGCCTGGCCCTCGTCTTCCTTTATTCAGTGTAGTGAATGGAGCCTTTGTCGTGCAATTTTAATCTACTGCTGGTAGTTTTCCTTTGGCTTTCCATCCAGTCAGGTATGCCTCCCTTCCCTTGTTGTTTCATCAAAGCTTTTTTTTAAACTCTCATACTGCCACTGACCCACTTAGCTGTTTATGCTTTGCCCTTTCACACAACACTGTACATACATACATGTTGCCCAGCTGCTTTATTTGTTTTATGAGGTTAACACATAATTTGAAGTACATAGTGATGTGTTACAAGCAGGTTCAGTCTCATACAATTTTGTGAAATGGGCACAAACTGAAACGCAGATTATGCTTGAATGTGAATTAGGTGAATATTACATCCCTCCACCAGGGAAGGATTATGTGACAACAGCAGGAAACACACACACACACACACAACACACACACACACACACACACACACACACACACACACCATTTTCATGTTTGTCATGTGAAAAGTTTAACCACCAGTTGCCATAAATTGGGAATTGAACCTGTGTCACTGGATAATTGGATAACGAAACATTTTTTGTGTACGTTTTTTTTTTTTTTACATGAATCAATAATTTTTCTTCAAATTCATCAGACAAAAATTAGAAATCAAGAAGATCTCCAGGCATGTGTGGGGACAAAATGTCTACATAAAGTGGATAGTTGTTATTGCTTTGTGCCACAACTGGTTGTAGAGAGGGTGAGAGGGGTTTTCCATGATGGCTTTGTTCCTATCCCTTGTCCAAAGACCTGAGAAGATTAGGCAAATTAATCTGCTGATGTGTGAAACAGCGGCAGCTGTTTTACACTTCATTTCTTACAGCGGTAAAGCATCAGACTATTGAATCTATTTTAACTTGTTGACAGATTCCATCAGCCTCTGACATTTTTTTATAGTGTTGTTCTCCCATGTGTCTGGTCTGTGCTCTGTTGGCTTTCTTCGTCACCAATGACCGAGCGAGCTAGACAATGAATGGAGGGAGTGGAATTAGCGAGAGCAAACATTTTTCAAAGTTTTTGAATCACTTCAGTCACAAGAGGATCTTCATCATACAGTCATAACTGTGCACAAACCTTTTTTAGGCTAATAGGCCCAGTAGTTTGCAAGATTAGCCGCAGACAGACACACAGACACACCTGACCAAAGACATGATCTCCTGGCGGAGATACTCACATTCAGTTTGATATCATCATTAACTATACAATTGCCCCATAGCATCCAACCCCCAAATTATTATTAGTATTTTTTTGCACATGTGCGTGTTTTTATTACACCCCACTCTGATTAGAATGATTATCATGCACTCAAAATGTGCTTATACAGTGCTTATTATACTTTATAATGCCTTATGAGAACTACTTCAAGTTAAGTTAAGCTCTTTTAATACTGCTGTCACTGTCAGATATTAATTCCTCTTTGACCATTTCCTTTCCTCACATGCTGCATTCATTGAGAGAGGAATGGGTAGTTAAGTCAGCTGGAAGGCACAACTCTCTGTTATTTATTTTTATTTCTTTTCCTTCGGGTCATAGAGGCATGCTTAACTCAATCTGCTATGAAGCCCTGCTGTGAGCGCTTGCGCGTATTTCTTTGTGATATACCAGTGTAAGCTGAGGTGGGATTAGCGGGCTTGTGACCGTGGATAACCTTTTCATTTCATTTCCCTGCACTCTTGCACAGCACAGGCAACCCCGGTTAGTGTAAGAGATAAAGGTAGAAATTCATGTTGGCAACAGTCTTCTCTAACAGCTCTCTCTCTCTCTCTCACTTGCTCACTTTGACACTCTCTCATTCTTCTGTGTGTGTGTGTGTGGAGCCGGACCACATTTCGCATTTATGCTTTGTGCACCACACAGCTTTTTTTTTTTTTTTTTTTACATCAATGCTGTTATCATAGGAGTGGGATTGTGCAGTTTCACCATTGGCATGAATAATATGCAAAATGTGCTCCATCTCCACTGAGAGAACTCACAGCAGAGATGGACTGTTTTCCTGAAAAGACAACTGTGTTCAGTGTCGGGCAGAAATGCAGGAAGGGCCCATTCCTCTGGTAGCTGCTTAAGCGATCAGGTCACAAGAAAAGAGCAGAGGTTAGGGAAAGTGTACAGTGACAGGCCTTTGATGAAAGCAGAGCCATGAAGGAAAGGAAAAAATGGAGTAAGGGGAGGCTGAAACATGATAAAGAGAGATGTTGAATAGGAGAGAATGGTGATTACCTGAGATTGTAAAGCTGTAATAGGTTATTTTGGCAAGTGGGTGGCTCTGAAATAGATTTTGAGGACTTCAGTACCTAAAAATCCTGTAACATATTAGTAACTTGGACACAGAACACTTGCCAATTGTCTGTGGTACTTTATATCACAGGAAAGAGAAGTAAAAGATATAACACTGATGTTTTGGAAGACAGCGGTGGATCTCACTCTTAAGTTTCAGTTCATCACTTCCTGCTGGCAGAGACGTGACAAAGAATCTAATTTGGGAAAATAGGGCAAATCTAGGACATCTCCATTAGTGCAGATGGGATGGGATATTCTTCTCTCTTACAGCCTCACCTAGTGATTTAGGCCGGGGTTCAAAATTCCACTCCCGCCAAGCACTAAATGCCAGGTGGTGGATAAATCAATAACTCACCACACCGGCTGCTAATTTTTTGAATTGATAACATTTAAATGTCTTGGTTACATAGTTTTTGGTCTTTAGCTTTTCTAAAATTTGAATTTTGCTACACTTCATGATGAATAACGAACTTGATCTACTTTATCTACTTTACTTCTACTTGTGGGCAAGTTTAAAACTAACATACCTGATTCTGCACACAAAACAGCACTGAGAACAGGTAGGGTAACATAGTTGTTTGAAAATTGTGTATTAATGAGATAAAGAGTTGGCAGAAAAATCTTTTTAGTAGCCCTTGGCAGTTTATCAAAAATGTTTTGGCATTGGCAATTTTGATGAGATGAGATGGGTGTATTTTTATATAAAAATCATAAAAAATATGCCAAGCTTTAAAGGAAAAATCCAGTTTAAAATACATTAAGACTGTTTTAAAGCAGGGATTGGTAACTGGTTAGGCATTGTGTTTCTGGTACTGTTGTGTTGTTTGATGTTGTATTTTTGCTATTCTGCGGCTAACTAGCCAAGAGTGAATCCACTGATGTCCTGAGAGATATTTTTAGCACAGCCACACTGGTGTTTAATGGGAAAATAACTTCAACAATCTAAAATGGAAAAGTTGCCTGTCATGTTTCAGTGTCAGCCACTAAAAATAAAAAAGCAAGGGCTTCTTTGTGGACAAATACAAACAAGCACACAGAGAGAAATCCAGCGTAGAAGAGGGAGACCTCACTTATTTCTCCCTGCAGCTGTTCTCTATGTACATTGTATTTGTCAATTTTACCACTGGAAAATTCAGTTTGATGAAGATTGCCATTAGAAATCTTCCATTACTTTGAAGATTGCCATCATCTATGGAGATATCAACAGAAATCAAAGACACTGCAGTGTGGGAATCTTCTTTTGTTTTACTTGGGTCATTTGCGGGGGATCCGGATCTTTCCCTGAGCCATTTCGAGCGATGCTTATGGTGTGCACATTCCAATATTCTGTGCACTATCTGAGGGTTGGAAACATCAGAGTTTGCTTGATTGACTGGTATAAAGGAATACTCCAACATTTTGGGCAAAATACCCTATTTCTGACTTACCCAGGCTGAGACAAGATGCCCGATACCATTTCCACCTCTGTACATCCACTGGTTAGGTTCCGATGGGTAGCATTTCATGTTAGCTTAGCATAAACACTTGAAGTCTACAGGAGTCATTAGCCTAGCTCCATCAAAGTGAAAAAAATAAACCTTACAGCAACTCCAAAGCTGTCTTATTTACACAGTGTATCACAGCTTTGGAGTTGCTGTAAGGTTTATTCTTTCACTTGAAAATGGTATTGAACATTTTGTCTCAGTCGGAAAGAGTGCCCAAAACATTAGAGTAGTCCTTTAATGTTACAGTTTCTGACTTGATTTGCACCCAGATTTGATCCAGCACGAGGTGAAGGGCATAGTGGCCACATGGGAGCCACAGAAAAGCAGCATGTTTGCAGTTTATGACAGGAGGGACATGACCGATGAAGAGCAGATGCATGGAGATGAATTGTACTCACCCTATAATACTTGTATGGAGGAATTAAAGCAGAGAATAGTAACAGAACAGTCTCCTGTTGGGCATGGAAATGGCTTAATTGAATGATTCTCCTAATCAAAGTAAGAGGGGATAATTAGATTATTGTATGCATATGAACACAGTCACTGATGGTGCCGGTGTATTTTAATCTGAGTGTCAATGTGTGCATAGCTGCGCGACCCCACAGACTGTTTATCTCTGTTTTTGTTATTCCCACCAGATCACTTCAAAATGGAATCAGTTTTTCTATGATATACAGTATATGCTGCACTAGGAGTCTGTAAACTGCCTTGTGCCAAGACAAGGACTTATACACACTCAGACACACACGCGCGCACACACACACACACACACACACACACACACATGCAAATTGAACTTAATGTTTGTCAGTTTCATTTATTTGTCTGTTAGGTGCACAGTATATTTCTATGTTAAGTGCATATACAACAGGAGTTACAATTGGACTCAGGAGTATTTGCGTTGTGTATATATTTAATGGGGGGTGAGGATGACAGAGAGAGAGAGACAGACTTGCTGAGGTCAAGAGAGAGACAGAGAGGAGTTGATTATCTGTCTCCCTTCTTATCACGCTCCTTAATGCAGGAAGCGCCAGCTGATTATTCCTTAATCAGTACTATCTCCCTCCCTGATTAGCGCAGTGCTACAAAAGCCCTTCAGATTCAATGGGGACACGATCACTAACGATCCCGGCCACTGGACCAGGGCATTGCTTTCAGCTCCTAATTGCATTATCATATGTTCCTCTGGGTGGCCCAGTTTGACAGACAGCAGTACTCACAGGTAGCCTCAGACCAGAGAGGAGAGACTTACCTCCTTTTGTGGAAAAGGTTTAATCAGCAGGTTGACTGATGCTCTCTGAGCCTTAAAGGAGTCCATTTTCTGAATTAACACCTGCATTTAGAAAGTCCTCAATTTTATTTATTTATTTTTTGTGCTAACACCTGTAGCTGGAGGAATTTTGTAGATGTCTGACATTTTCTAAACCTCACAACCAGTAAGAAACAGTCTTTATATTATTATTATATTATCATTATTTCTGTATCTACATACTGAAGAGTAAAATTTGCTTATTAAATTTGCTTACGCTATTCTGTTCCATTAACCACAGAGGATGTTAGCGATTGTAGAGAAGTGCTGTTTAAGGTGGGACTTCCCATAGACATAAAAGTAGAAAAGACTGTGGGGAGAGTTTTGGGGGGAAAACTGGTTGGAGATATTTTGCATTTTTTAATTTCAGACTGTATTTTCAGATTTTCAGACTGACATTGTTCTGTTCCGATGACATGGTGATGCTTCCAATTTCCAATATTTACCTTCCTGTGAACATCTCAGACATGCCTTGCCCTGTTTGCTAGATGAGGACTTTCTAAATGCAGGTGTTAATTCAGAACCGTTCAAATGTATTTGGATAGGGACTAATTTCATTCACAAAATAATGTATTTTAATGCATTATTATAAGATTTTGGACACTTTCTTGTTACTACACTTAGTTTTCAATCAAAATTTCAGATATTTCATTTTGATATCATATACAGCTGAATTAATGGCCGTTATAGGTAGGACGTTGGTGATATGGTACCTGTTTCTCTGATAACAGCATATAAAAACCAAAAGAAAGTTTAGGAGGGAGAGACGGCATGAAGGGATTTGGGCTGCACATTCACTGTGGCCTGCATTATCCTTTAATTCACAGCCATTAGACGGAGTTATTTGTTGTGCTTCCATCCCAGTGCCACCCACACAGCCTCCGTCCCTCCAGTCCCATTCTTGGCTCTGATTAGATGACTGAGGAGGCTGCAAACAGCCGCAGTCCTCCAGCGCTTCCTTTTCATATCTGTGCTCACACCGGCTGACCCTCTCATTTTTACGGCTACAATTACACCACAGAAGTGTAAGCGTTTTGTGCTGCTACTGCAGAATCAACAAAGGCTGCCTATTAAATTCCTCTTTAGTGGCGCTGTCCCTCACTTTTATATCCTCTCTGGGTTTATGAGCACGGAGGGCTAAAGGCCAGTACACCTCTACATACACTGCTCATCCCTCACCTTGCCTCCTTTCCTTTCCTTTCCTTTCCTTTTCTCCTCTCCTTCCCTCACCACTCTGCTCTCTTTTTTTCTTCTCCTCTCTTCTTTCCTTTCTTCTTCTCTCCTCTTCTTTCCTTTCCTCCTTTTCATCTCCTCTCCTCCTTTTCCTCCGCTTATCTTCCTCTCTTCTCTCCATCTCATCCTCCTCCTCTTCCTCCACTCCTCTGCATTCCTCCCTCCTTCTTTTCTTCTCTTCATCTTATGGTTTTCATCACTTCTCTCCTCGCTCTCTTTGCCTTTCTTCCCATCTCAGCACCTTGCATCACTTTTAATGACATACATGGCATACATCAACCTTACTAATTAACTCATAAATCATCTACCCACTTGGAATGTATATAATGCTGGGGGGTAGATATCTGCAGACAGGTTTATATGCATTTTGCAGCATCAAGCCTTAGCATTTTAACAATTAACTACTCTGAGACATATAGTGCAAGTATTTAACGACAAACTGCATTTTCCTGTATGAGTTTACTGCAGGAATAAAAACAACATGTGACAACTTGATGTGAGTTTTAATGTATTTTCACAGCTATAACATGTTTATTTACATTTTGATCATTTTGTGCATCTTCCTTTCCTCCTACCCCTTTTTTTCATCTCACTTAGTATCCTATTTTAAACTTCACTGTACTCATTCTTGCATATAGGTAAGACATAAAAAATTAATGCCAACTGTTTACTTCTTTATTGTCAGTCAGTGACAATCACTTGTTAGGTCCACATCAAACTTTCTATGCCTGAACACAATGCCAAGCTGAAGTTAGAGGTAATTACATGATTTGACTGACTAACTCCAAAGTGAATATATTTTTTGTATTATGCATATTTTAAAGGAATACTTACCCAGGCTGAGACAAGATGTTTGATACCATTTTCACCTCTGTATGTCCACTAGTTTGGTTTCTATGCATAGCATTTTGTTTTAGATTAGCATAAGGACTTGAAGTCTACAGGAGTCATTAGCCTCGCTCCGTCCAAGCGAAAAAATAAACCTTACAGTAACTCTGAAACTGTCTTGTTTACACAATGCGTCATCCATCCATTCCCAACAAACATCATTCGGACAGTGACGTTGTGTCCCCGGTCAAAAATGGTTCCGGGCGGATGCCAAAATCTGCAATTTTGCAAAATTTTGCATAAAAGCTCAATTTCGTGTGGTCTGTTTTTGGTTTTGAAATGGTTATCAGCAGACGTCCACAAGGGGACGTCCTTTACACATCCAATTTGGGTCCCGTCCTGACACCAGTCTATACTTTTTCACAATCTGAATTTAGTGGACAAATCCCCATATCAGGTTAACAAATTGTGGCTTATAAGCTCTATATAACATCAACTCATATATTCTTTACGTTTTTCTATGTAATATTTTGACTCGCGGTTTCACGAGAGACTACATTTAGCTGTGCATGCGCCAATTTAAATTGTGATTGCAAAACAAGACAGCAACTGAAGAACACCTGAAAATACGTTGATATTTCCCTAAGGTAAGTATGCCATACAGAAATGTAATTGACATTTACATATGCATTTTGCGATTAATCCTGTTCTCCCACTGAAACAGTTACAGCCTTAAATATAAGTGGTATGTTCGTTCGGTAACTAATGGCCTGCTAATATATCAGTGCCAAACGTCAGGTTTTAGTATCAGTCTCTCACAATCAAAAAGCAAAGGGCTTCTCTTTAGCACTGAAATTTTGCACTGACATACAACAATCATACAAGGAGAAACCCACTGGGGAAGAGCCACCAATCTATCCTACCAGAGTAGCATGACATAGATAAATGTAGCCACAAGATGTGATTTGACTAAGGGACACAGCTGTAATAGACACACCCAACAGCTAGTCAGCCAGCTAGCTATATCATAGACCTTGAATAGACCTTTTTCACAGCAGCCATTTTGACATGAATAGCAGGTAAACACAGATGTTCGTAATGACATTAATTAAGGTTCAGTTCCAGGGCCCTGCTGTTGCTCACTGGGAAGACTCTGTTACACATAAATGGAGCAGAACCTTAATTGATGTCATTAGTAACACCTGTTTTTACCCGGCTATTTCATGTCAAAATGGCTGCTGTGAAGTAGGACTGTCGAATGCAACACGATCAGCTGCCATATCTGAGGCAGATGGGTGCTGAACACAGGAAATCACTCACTGATGTAGCAGGTTGAAGGAAAGTGGGTGTGCCAAAGAAGTAAACCACAACACGTCATTACAAAATATCTCCTGGAATGTGTTGAATGTTGCAGACTGTTGAAGAGGAACACAGGGGGATTTCTTTCATTGTGCAATAGTTAGCAGTGTGGTAGTCTCTCAAGCCAGACGTGTTGGCTCCCGCAGTTTCCAAATGCTTCCACATAACAGTCTGTACTTCAGAAGCACTGAAAATGAGTAGCAAAATGAGGCAGACATCAGTCAGTCATTTCCTCACTTCCGTATCCCTGTGCAAACGCATGAATAACTCCTACTGGAAACCAAATTAGTTGAAGCCTAGCTAGCTGCTGAGCAGAAAAGATATTTTCGATTCAGTTCTTTAGGAACTTTCACTCCATGACAAGCGAGGTTCCTCCTTGCCGCAGAGACATCTTTTACATCTTTCAGTGTCTTTCACCCATTTCATCGGCGTATCATCCATGCTAGCTAGCTGTCTCTGTTGTTTTCGAGGTGAATACATTTTCATGAACACTGTCACGAATGGTCGAATACTCTTCCGGTATGAAGAGTTTTTCCGGTGGATAGTCTGGCTTGACAGAGAAGCAGTGTGGTCATTTTCAGGGCAGTACGAGGTTATATCACTTCAGGTGCCACAGTGGAGGCCTGTATCTCATTTAGCTCTTTTAGCATGAAACTAATTCAGCTGCCCAAGACATAAAGAACCAAAAAAATCCTCCCAAAACAGGAGTTTCAAGACAAAGAAATGGTGCACATTAACGACCTCATTGTAAATACTAGTATATACAACATTAAGGCTCATGCTCATCTTCTGGTTGATACCTTAATTCTCCCTACTCTCACTGTGATGAGTTTATGTGAAAACACTAAGACCAAGTTCTGTAGCCATAGAGCCAAGTTTGGTTGCGGTTAGGAATTCTCAGACTGAAGTATGTGCTGACACTTTTCAAAATACTGCAGAGACAGAAGGAAATCATTTGTTTCTCACTAAGAAAAAGTAAAATGATGGTGTAAAGTCAACTGCTCATTACATCCTTTATGCGGCTAGAATTGTTCTTTTTTTCCACTCTCAGCAGCCACCTTCAAGAGCTGACTATTTGTCAGGGCTGAAAGCTCAGGTCTTCCTAGCCCGGAGCAAGGAAGTCTCACCTCTGTCCCTTTTCATTTCTTTCGGCTGTGTTGGCTATGAATGTTTTATTTAGGCTGAAGGCCGACTGTGTTTAGTCTCTTGCCCTTCATAGTGGAACAGTGTGCCCATCTTGCCAGTTATAACACAAGTGCTGTCTGCAGTTCATGCCGTCCTTGCCTTGCTCAAATCAAAAGCATTTATTTCCAAAGCGATGTTTATGCACATTGAGGAAAAATGTACATATGTTCACCATTTACCACATATCAAATATAGAGGATCCAGTTTGTAAAAGCATTTTGCTGTATCAAACATTAGCTCCAGTCCTTCAAGTAACATAATTTGTTTCAATTTGTGACCG